>JACEFZ010014145.1:0-105888 GCA_014155875.1 Cepaea nemoralis | reverse complement strand
GTAGAAACACGTTTATATGTAAGGAGTTTCAGTTGTACTTGTAATGAAACATTTCTTGCGGTAATTTAGGTAAATTCATGTTCTCATCATCGAATTCACAAAAACATCGCTACAATTTAGTTCATTACGCTGTGACAGAATGAGCCAGAATTATCCTCTTCATATGTAACGGAGCAGTTGTAGAGTTTGTATAATCATCTGTGAACATCTTCATCGTTATGTGCCTTGCCACATGGTGTCAGTATTCATATATCTCCCCAGATCTTGGTCCTTGCTGTTATAAACCAATTCTTTTGATGATATTCCTCCATACCACCGTCTCGGTCCATCCAGCATCATTTTTCCCACTTTGATTCTACATATTCTGTCGCGAATTTATCCAGTAGTCACTCATATAATCTCATCTCATCATGTTCCTCTTGTACCTTGCGGTATCGAGGTGAAGTATAAACATCGTGAGAGTGCCCGATTATGGGCTTCATATATCGATATTCCCATGAACTCTGCTATTTCCTCCGTTCAACGTTTACGTGGTCGGCCTCTTCCTCTGTTTCCAACTGGTCTGTACATCATTGCTTGTTGTGGTATGCTGTTGACTGCAGTAGTCACGATGTCCCCAATACATCTCTTCCTATTATGCGAGCAAAGAACACTGGTTGTCGCTTGTATTTGCCTATACTGTTCTACTTTTATCAGCTTCTTTCAGCCAGTCGTTGTTAGCTACGGTGGCAATCTAAGGCATTCATAGCATTAGTCTCAGTAACCACATCTCTGCTGCTTCCAGTTTAATTCTCATGTGTACGTTCTTATTGGAAGACTCACTGCGATATAGCAGGATCAGTTTAAAAAAAATCCTTTTAGTACTCTTTCTGACGTTCACGTGACTTATTACACAAGGTGCTTTTCATCTTCTGAAATGCAGTTTTTCCTTCTACTCTCAACTTGTTTCACATGTCTTAGTTTCTTCTAATTTATTGATTGATAATGATTATTCATACCAGAATGCGATCGGCGTTGCCAGTAGTGGGTTGTGCTCAATATTTAAATTTCAAATCCCGAAACAACCACATAATCAATTGATTATTGCTCACTGGATTTAGGAGGCCTGGTGTTCCTTGCCAGTGAGAAGTCCTGATCGTTCGGGTCCCATCGATTGACGGACGTCGGTCGCGGTGATTGGGCAATCTTGAGCATAGCCTACGATGGGTAGTGTTGTGATATTCTGTTGTGATAATTTGGTGTGTCCAGTGTGTGCCGCGTGGTTACACACCCGCTTCACACGCCGGTCAGGGATATGCACTACTGACGAGCTCAAACGAGAGCGAAACTCGAGTATAGTGCTTCCATATTGACGTGGATAGGCCTTAGGTTCATACCAGAATGCGATCGGCGTTGCCAGTAGTGGGTTGTGCTCAATATTTAAATTAACTGATCATTGCTGCTTAATGTTTAATATACAGTTGACTGGGCATCACTGCTTACTGTTTAATACACAGTTGACTGGGCATCACTTGTATTTGCATTTATCGTACCAAACTTGCCAAAAAACCGTTTAGCTAGCAGGCCAAATGCACGCTGGAAGTCCTTGCGGAAAATGCCGTAGATTAGCGGGTTGATGGCGGAGGAACAGTACTGAAATATGCTGGCAACAAGATTGATGTAATCAGGCAGGACATCTTTGATGAACACCACCTGTTAGAGAAACCCAAAGAACAACCAATATAACATATTATTTTGAATGTTGTGTTTATTATACGTGTAACGAGCGTCGAGCTAGCGTAGTGGTAGATACTCGCAGGTCATCCCGGCGGACAGGGGTTCGATAATCATTGGGGTGGATTAGAATTTTTTCAATTGACCCGGGCTTCCAGGTGCCCAGCCTAAAATAAGTACCCATAAATATCATGGGAAGGGAAGCGGCTGGTGTGATATTGACCACATCGCCCGCGAGTGCCGGTGGTTCTATTCAACTATTCAACTATATTATTCAACTATATGTGTCTCGCCACATATGCCCTGTGTTTTTACTTATACTTTTAACATAGCATTCTGTTATATGTTTAACACAGCATTCTGTTATATGTTTAACATAGCATTCTGTTATATTTTTAACATAGCATTCTGTTATATTAACATAGCATTCTGTTATATGTTTAACACAGCATTCTGTTATATGCTTAACATAGCATTCTGTTATATGTTTAACATAGCATTCTGTTATATGTTTAACATAGCATTCTGTTATATGTTTAACATAGCATTCTGTTATATTAACATAGCATTCTGTTATATGTTTAACATAGCATTCTGTTATATGTTTAACGTAGCATTCTGTTATATTAACATAGCATTCTGTTATATGTTTAACATAGCATTCTGTTATATTAACATAGCATTCTGTTATATGTTTAACATAGCATTCTGTTATATGTTTAACATAGCATTCTGTTATATATTAACATATCATTCTGTTATATTAACATAGCATTCTGTTATATGTTTAACATAGCATTCTGTTATATGTTTAACATAGCATTCTGTTATATTAACATAGCATTCTGTTATATGTTTAACATAGCATTCTGTTATAATAACATAGCATTCTGTTATATGTTTAACATAGCATTCTGTTATATGTTTAACATAGCATTCTGTTATATGTTTAACATAGCATTCTGTTATATTAACATAGCATTCTGTTATATGTTTAACATAGCATTCTGTTATATGTTTAACATAGCATTCTGTTATATTAACATAGCATTCTGTTATATGTTTAACATAGCATTCTGTTATATGTTTAACGTAGCATTCTGTTATATTAACATAGCATTCTGTTATATGTTTAACATAGCATTCTGTTATATTAACATAGCATTCTGTTATATGTTTAACATAGCATTCTGTTATATGTTTAACATAGCATTCTGTTATATTAACATATAGCATTCTGTTATATTAACATAGCATTCTGTTATATGTTTAACATAGCATTCTGTTATATGTTTAACATAGCATTCTGTTATATTAACATAGCATTCTGTTATATGTTTAACATAGCATTCTGTTATAATAACATAGCATTCTGTTATATGTTTAACATAGCATTCTGTTATATGTTTAACATAGCATTCTGTTATATGTTTAACATAGCATTCTGTTATATTAACATAGCATTCTGTTATATGTTTAACATAGCATTCTGTTATATTTTTAACATAGCATTCTGTTATATTAACATATCATTCTGTTATATGTTTAACATATCATTCTGTTATATTAACATAGCATTCTGTTATATGTTTAACATAGCATTCTGTTATATGTTTAACATAGCATTCTGTTATATGTTTAACATAGCATTCTGTTATATTAACATAGCATTCTGTTATATGTTTAACATATCATTATGTTATATGTTTAACATAGCATTCTGTTATAAGTTTAACATAGCATTATGTTATATTAACATAGCATTCTGTTATATGTTTAACATAGCATTCTGTTATATATTAACATAGCATTCTGTTATATGTTTAACATAGCATTCTGTTATATGTTTAACATAGCATTCTGTTATATGTTTAACATAGCATTCTGTTATATTAACATAGCATTCTGTTATATTAACATAGCATTCTGTTATATTAACATAGCATACTGTTATATGTTTAACACATCATTATGTTATATGTTTAACATAGCATTCTGTTATATGTTTGTCAACAACTTAACTGACAGGCATCATCGGGTACTTCTCACACACTCGTACAAGACAACTTGCAAGTCGTGTGGGAGGCAAAATGCATGGTCCATTTTATTGCCGTTGGCTCGCTTACAAGCGGTAAACAGTCGCTAATGCAATACACAATATATAGCCACAGAATTATCTAACACAAACTGCTAACCCTATGCTAACTCTGTCTACTAGTGAACACACAACTCCTAACGTTACTCTAAACGATGTGAACGCCCCAAGTCCAGTCTCCCGTCTGCCGGACATCTCTCCCGTGGTTACACACCCCGCGGGGGTGACCTTCTCCTTCGTGCGTGTTACCTCACATCGCACGCTGCTGGCAAAACGTGGCCTGTTGAGTGTCTACTCAACTGTGCTCTGGCTTCATGAGGTGCGGTGGTATCGTGATTAGAGTGCTAACTCTCTGAACACCGCCTGCGTGTATTCTGAGGGAGTGGCTAACCTTCCACGATTCCCTCATCTCCCCTGCTCTTGCCTCGGGCACCGTATCTCCTCCTGGTCCCTCCAGGATTGACCGCTCTCCCTGGCGGAGGGGATGCGGTTGAGTCTTTGACACACACCCGCCCCCCTTGTGTTGCGTCATCAACTTTCACTTATTGGTTGTGACGCAAGGAGGTTTCTACACAAAAAATTAGTGTCTCTAATTTTTGTCAAAGACTCTAGATAACCTGGCTCTGGGCTTTCCAATAGACTATTTAACAACTATTGTCACAATGTAGTAAAGCCTCACTTGGCTACTGGCAATCGCCACAAACTTGCCTGGTTGGCGTGAGCCCCTTCTCACATGCTATATTATATTTATCAGAGGTATGTCTGAACCGGACCGTTGTCTTATAAGACCTGCCCTCACATAGTAAATTAACTTACTACCCATACAAAGTTGACTTTATTAGGGTCAACACATGAATTGCTTCATGTCCCCCATATAATATTTAACAACCAATCTACAAGAGTGTGTGCGACAGGCTTTACCTTCTTCGCTTCCGCGCGTAAGACTTCATTTCACTGTTAATTTAGTTCTTCGTTGTCTATTATGTCCCCTGGCCCCAAAGTTATCTGCCTTTGATCTGCAAATAGTGTATGCAATTTATATGTTTGTTTTTCTGGTTGTTTGCGTGTTTGGATGTAATAAATCTACTACTCTAACTTCTACCCTATATTTCTAACTTATCTGTGTATGTATGTTAGTTTTTTGAGTGCCATAATTTTGTTCAATGTGGCCACAAACAGGTGTATAACACTAATTCGTGACTACATTCCATTGTTATGAGACCCAAAATACTGTATTCTAAGTTCTAAACTATATCACAGACAACACATTCACACCAACGTAATTTCCCTAGCGAAAACCAACATTAGCCAACCAATATTAAAAGTCGTTGCAGGCAGCAGAAGAATTTGCTGACTGCTTGCATTCTCTCCCGTCTATCTTTCATTCATTCTCACTTTCACACTTCTGTCATACTCCTTTCACCCTTACCTCTGTCACACATCTATTATCCTTCCACACTAATTCTTCTGATCATTTAAAAACCGTTGAGTGACACTGTACAGATTTGGGTCAGTTTGAGAAATTTGAGCTCAATGACTGTGCGAAAATCGCTGCACGAGTCATGTATTTACAATATATTTACACGGGCGAGACAGGGTTGATGGCTTGTCCCTTTGATCTCATCATCTAATATGTTACACTAACCTAAAGTATCATATTTTATATTATAATAGACTATTCTCCTTTTATAACTAAGTATTTAATGTGTTAACTAAGTTCTATTATGTTAATTATATTATCTGTTTATCCTACTCGTTATGTTCATCTAATCTAGGGGATGTAATGTAACTATTTAAATGTAATTAGTGTGATATGAGTTATGTACCTTAATTACCTGGATGATGTGCACATAAATTATGTACTTTTCTAATACTATACTATCTATTGTTGTTAGATTGAAAATAAATCATATGATTAATGTCTTTAATCTAAATTATGTAGATGATGTATGTAACATGATAATATTAATTATCGGTAATGTTTGATCGATGGTATGGTTTTCTTTAATATGGAATAAACTAACCTAAACTAAAGCTAAATGAAATGTAACACTCTAAATGGTACTATTTCTATTAAAATTTTACTTTAGCTTGTAATTACCTATTTTTTTACGTCTAACCTAATATTTTAACTTAATTCTTAAGCTAAGTAAATGGTTTAATTAATGTACTAACTATCCTATTAAAATAAATGAGAACTATTATATTACCTAATTCTACCTCTAATTATTTATAACTATTTTTTTTTTTTAAAAATTATTATTTTACATATCACATTAAGTTTATATACACAGTATTCAGTTCTCTCAGGTTAGTAGTTGCCTTCCTGTTTGAATATTGGTTTAGGCACAATATAACTACATAATTTGCCTGGGTATCTGAAATACATTTTACGGTCATAATAATGTTCATCGGTAGTGCACGTGTAGAGATTCGCTGGTGTCGTAGCTTTGGTCTTTATGTGTCTGAAATTAAGCACTGTTCTGACACTGTTTTCTACATTTCACACAAATGATACACCGGCCTGGAGCTTAGTTGGAAATGAGCTGTCCTGATTCACACGGTAGTATCTAAGTTCTGTAGCACAGTTCTTAAGTTAATGTCTACGGACACATGATAGTTCGTTGTACTTGGTACACTCTTAAGAACACCATGGGTGTATATGTAACCTATTTTACATAGCATATTGTACTGTATTCATGTACTAACTATCACTCTACATTATTATGTGGGATTTCAGGTATTATTACCTCAGATGGTCTACTGAGGGTATCAGCCAGAATGTTGTCCTTACCCTTGATATGTTCTATACTAAACGTATAGTTCTGAAGTATCAGAGACCACCTGTATATCCGGTCGTTTCTGTGCACCCCAGTTTGGATGACCGTAATGGGAGAATTATCTGTCTGGACAATGAAGTGTACACCCGCCAGAAATCGATGGAGCTTCCTCACTGAATAGATGACGCTGAGGGCTTCCAGTTCTGCTATCGAATATCTGGACTCGGCAGGTGTGATCTTACGGCTCACATAACAAATCGGATGGAAGATGCCCTCATAAAATTGGCCTAGGACTGCAGCGATGGAGATCCTGCTGGCATCTGTCCTAAGATAATAAACGAGCCCAGGATTAGGCAAGCGGAGGATGGGAACATTACTAAAAAGAATTTTCAATTTTGACAATGCAGAAATTAATAATGCATCTTTCACATCCAATTTTACTGATGCTTTTAATACATTAGAAAACACACTAGTTATTTCAGCTAGGTTTGGAATAAATTTACTATAGTAATTAACTAATCCCAAAAGACTTCTAACCTGCTTTTTCGTAGTAGGCATGGTTAGATTCATAATTTTTGTAATAATCCTATTGTCAGTCTTCAGCTGACCTTGAGAGATGACATGACCCAAAAATTCAATTTCTTTTAGGCCTAATTCAACTTTACTCGGTTTGACAGTGAGACCGAAGAGTCGCAACCTATCAAAGACATGTCTCAGTTTCAGTAAGTGTGTCGTCCAGTCTTCAGTATGGACACATATATCATCTATATAGGTCACTGTATTCGTCACTCCATGTAATAGATCTCTAGTTAAGCGCACGAAAGTGGCAGGAGCATTTCGAAGTCCGAAAGGAAGAAATCGCCACTCGTATAGTCCTAAAGGTGTTGAAAACGCAGTAAGATGCATAGATTGAGCCTGCATTGGAACCTGCCAGTATCCTTTAGTAAGATCTAGTTTTGAAAAGATTTTAGAAGTAGACATGTCCAAGATAAGATCTTCGCAGGAAGGAATCGGTTCTGCGTCGATCTTAGTGATGTTATTAAGTTTTCGATAGTCCACACAGAGTCGAATTGTGGAATCCTTCTTCTTCACTAGGACGATTGGAAACGAGTACTCAGATGTAGACTTTTGGATAATCCCGCTAGCCTCTAAATTAAGAATTTCTTTATTTAGATTTTCCCTATAGCTAAGTGGGATAGAGTACGGCCTGCATTTAATAGGCTTGAGGTCCGAAAGAAGAATGGAGTGTTCGATTCTGTCCGTTCTACCTGGGATGTCAGAGAATAGGTCTTTGTATTCAGTTACTAAATCAACTAATTGTCTTCGTTGAATGTCTGTTAGTCCCTGATCTATATGTATACTGTCCAATGTCGCCGTTTTGTCCACAATGGGAACGGGTAGTTCCATTCCGTCGTCGTCTACCTGATTCAGTACAGTGGTGGTGCTAAGTGTGTATTCTGTGCACTCACTAGATGTCTTGCCATTGTCGGAACTGCCAGTCTCGCTAACTAGTGTAGTTGCGTTATGTATGTCTGTCGTCTGATCACTAGGTGTTGTTGCAATATGTTCGTCTGTCTCTACTCCTGTCTCTTGTCTTGAAAAGTACGGTTTCAACATGTTGACATGGAATATCTTTAAGTGTCCGTTTATCGATATTTCATAGTCAACATCTGAGATTTTGCGTACCACCTTGAATGGCCCTTGCCATGAGGTAAGTAATAAATTTCTTTTGTCTGGAAGAAGCAAGAGTATGTCTTGATCTGGTTCAAGCTCGATTGTTCTTGCACCTTTGTTGGCATATTGGCGGTAGATTTGACCCTTCCTCTCCAAAGCTGCCTTAGCTATCACACACGATTTCATGATCTTGTCTCGTGTTTCTGTCACCATTTCATAAGGTGTTTTTGGGGTAGGAATTTCTATCGAATTAGTTAATATCTGATGGTAGATGGTTAGGGGTCCACGTGGGTTAGCCCCGTAAACTAATTCAAACGGTGAGAAACCCGTGCTTGAATGGGGAATCTCCCGATAGGCGAACAGCACTGTTGGTAACAGTGTATCCCAATCAGCTGGGTTTTCTGCTGTCACCTTAGCCAGCATATGCTTTAGATCACCGTTAATTTTCTCTACAATTCCGTTGCTGGCTGGATGGTACGCTGTCGTAAAATGTTGTTTAATACCTAACATTTTTGTAAGGGCTTGCGTTGCAGCCGATATGAACTGAGTTCCACGATCGGATAAAATGGTTCGTGGGAATCCGAATCGTGAGAACAGATGTAGAAATACATTGGCAACGTCTTTGGAGGTGATGTATTTCAAAGCTACTGCCTCAACCCACCTTGTACATAGGTCGACCATTGTCAATATGAAGCGATTTCCTTTGCTGGACACCTGGTTTAGGGGTCCAACAATATCTACCGCCACACTTTCAAATGGCCTAGAAGCCAGTGTAGAAGGCTGTACTTCAGCTGTAGGATGTTTACCCTTACGTACTAATTGTTGACAGACATTACACGAACGACAAAATAATTTTATGTCATTGCAAAAACCTGGCCAATAGAAATGAGCCTGAATTCTGGCCCTGGTCTTATCATATGCAAGATGACCAGCAAACGGTGACTCATGTGCAATCTTTAGCACAGTTAGACGATGTTGTTCAGGTAACACCGTTTGCTGAATCTCATGGTTACCAGTAGTATAATATCTAGTTAATATGCCATTGTTAAGTCTAAAAACCCAAGATGCATTTCTGGTCACTTTGGCTTTATCTTTTAACAATTTTAAGTATGGAGACACACTAGGGTCAGCTTTTTGCTGTTTTATAAATTCTTGTCTGCTGTTGTCATCAGTGCCAGTTGGAGAAAGCAACAATAGTCTCTCATCTTGAAGTGTGTCTTGATGTTTCACACTGTCTGCTCTTGTTGTCGCATTAGCTGCATTTAATTTCTCCCATGCAACTATTTCTTCATTAGTACATTGTTTCAGTTGGGGTAAGCACCCCAAAATTAAGTCAGTACAAGGGTTGTTTAGTATTGCACAAGTAAAGGTACCAGAGAGAAAAGGAGAATCAATATGGGCTTTTGCCAAAGGGTAAATTACAATGTTACCCGAGAAGGTACGGCATTTGACAGTATCACCTGTGTAATCACCCGGATTAACCAGTTCTTTCCGAAGACCAATAAGGGTGCTGCCGCTGTCCAGCAAACACTGGCATGGTACATCATTGACCATTGCATTGTGGAACACAAGATTGCCTCTGGAGGCTAGTGCTGCGTTTACATTCTCAGATGAGAATGGTACTGTATGTCCACATTCTAGTTTTCCGTCTGTATGGAATTGGTGACATCGTTCACAGCTGTCGAAGCTCAACATATCGTATGCACCACAAACATTTTCTGCTTGGTTATTAGGTAAGTCACTTTCACTCTCAGATTCATTCTCACTACCACCATCTGAAGAGGTGTCAATCAAAATGGCATTACTGGCTTTCATACGCTGCCGGCCAAGGCACTTATTACTATAATGGCCATAACAGGAACAAAAAAAAACATTTGATTGCACGCCTGTATGCAGATCTTTTACTTTGCTGTTTCTTGATCACATTTTCAAGATGCGCCGGATAGTTTGGCGATTTGTCACACATAGCATAAGTGTCATGTAAAAGGTGACAATGGATACATTTTTCCACTTTCCTCTCTTTCTTATCGTATTTCTGATAAGGTTTCCTATTACTTTGGTAGTTTTTAGTTTGGTCTTTGACAAAGGACACTATTTCAGAGTCATTTGAGGTCTTAAACACATCTCTGTTAGAAGAAAAATATGCTGAGCCTTTTTTCTCGAATTGCTGGATGTTCTCAATGTCTGACTGCTGCAAAAATTTGGCAAACGGAGAAGGTATGGTAGATATAACCTTGTCCATAGCAATTAAGTTTTTTAATCTATCAAAGTCTTTTCCTATGTTAGCTGCTTTCAGCCACCTGTCTAGTACACTCTGTACATTTGAAACATAATCAATAAAGGTTTCACTAGGTTTAGGTTTTAGATTTGAGAACTGAACTTGATACCCAGGGGCATCAAGTAAAAAGTGCTGCATAATCCTATCATGGATGTATTGATAGCTAGATCTAAGTTCAATAGGAATAGACTCTATTACTTTAAGGGGCTCACCACTTAGATTCTTCATGTAAATAGGAGCCCACATATCTAAAGGAACTTGGTGATATTTAAATTGATACTCTACGTTCTCTGTCCAGGCTGATATGGAGTCATCTTTACAATATGGTTTGATAATATTTTTGTATTTGTTGAACTTATTTTCCTCTTGTTGACTTCTTAGTTTAGTGGCAGAGACTTCTGCGTGTGAGTCTACCTCCATGCCTTTCATCTTTAATTGTGTCTCTGATTCTACTTGGATTTGTTTTTCCTTAACATCTATTTCTTTTTGCTTTAGATCTAATTCCTTTTGTTTTAATTCTTTCTCTTGATCTAATTGCTTTAGCTTAATCTCCTTATCATGTTCTCTATCCCGTTCTTCTTTTTCCTTTTGTTGTTGTAATTGCTGTTGCTTAATTTGTTTTTCATCTTCTAGCTGTTTTTGTTTTGTTATCTCAGCTAGTTGAGCAATGTCCTTCTCTTGTTGTAACTGTTGTTGTTTAATCTCTAACTCTTTTTGCTTATTTATTTCAGCTAGTTCTTTTTGGTGTTCTCTTTCTTGTGCACGTTCGTCCCTCTCCGCATTCTCTTTTCGTGTTTGTTCTTCTTTTGCTTCTTTAAATTTCTGATCTGCATATTGTTGTAGCTCTTTTCCTGTTAATTCTAGTTCTTTGCCTGCTTTTATGAAATCTGATAAAGTTGCCATCTTACTTTAGTACTTGGCTAACAGTGATAGGCAATGATGACTTTAATCAGTTATTTATCTTTGATATGTTATGTTGGTTCTTATCTGATCACTATCAGTTGTGCTTTCTGTTTATACCCTGCCCAGATTTATCTTGCAGAAAAACAGAGTATACAAATATGTCAATGCGTTACAGCTGAAAAAGAGATGCACTATTAATCAAATTGCATGCCAAAATATATAAGTGTACTCAGCTTTAACGTTCCCGAGGATCGGGGAACGGAACTCCGTTGCCACAGGTCACCTTGGTACTTTAGGGTGGAGACACGTGTCGTTACCAGCAAACTATATTTGGTACACAGGGCCGTAATCAGGTGTAGTTCGCCCTTTGATATGCAGGGCCGTAGTAATCAGGCCTATTACACGATATGTTAACCCAGACCCCTATGGACAATGACTTAGACAATGACAGACAGATTTACGAACAACTAGAATATGTATTAAATAAATTAAATGTCAATGTCCTGTCTTTGCTCTATCAGTTATTGCCTTATGTTACTAATCTCTTTAATTTCTGTACGTGTTGTGCAGGCAAGTATCATCTGCCAGGCCAAAAAATAGTTCCATCGTGACGGTAAACACAGAGAAAATATGACCAAAAATATGCATATCTGGTTTTAAAGAAATAAAAATAACATCATAATGTTTAAATAAATAAATATATTCCTTTAGTAGTTGAAATAAATAAATAATAAATGATATAACGTACCGATTCAGGCGGGCAGCCGTTTAGCAATTCTCTACACACTCGATTGCTGTATGCTAATGAGCCCAGACGACTGTTTGTCAATCATCTGACGTCACAGCACAGCGCGATGAAAAATCGATATTGTCGGCTGGCTTTGTATCGCTCCGCCGTGAATCATTTTTGGTACTCATTTCTCAATAAAAAGGTGAATATATAAATAAATATCAGAAAAATAAGAATAATAATACTTACAGTTTCGAAGAATACATGATTTCATTCAATAAATATATCATAAACACAATTAAACACTATTTTGTCACGATAGGCATATTTCTAGCTCGCAAATTCTCCTGTCTGCACAAATTATCGTTACTACAAAAATTAAACCCTAGTCTAGCCTCGTGGACGAGTGGAGTAGCTTGAATATTACATTCAAGCTTCACTTCTGACACCACAATTACCCTGGCCTGTCAACAACTTAACTGACAGGCATCATCGGGTACTTCTCACACACTCGTACAAGACAACTTGCAAGTCGTGTGGGAGGCAAAATGCATGGTCCATTTTATTGCCGTTGGCTCGCTTACAAGCGGTAAACAGTCGCTAATGCAATACACAATATATAGCCACAGAATTATCTAACACAAACTGCTAACCCTATGCTAACTCTATCTACTAGTGAACACACAACTCCTAACGTTACTCTAAACGATGTGAACGCCCCAAGTCCAGTCTCCCGTCTGCCGGACATCTCTCCCGTGGTTACACACCCCGCGGGGGTGACCTTCTCCTTCGTGCGTGTTACCTCACATCGCACGCTGCTGGCAAAACGTGGCCTGTTGAGTGTCTACTCAACTGTGCTCTGGCTTCATGAGGTGCGGTGGTATCGTGATTAGAGTGCTAACTCTCTGAACACCGCCTGCGTGTATTCTGAGGGAGTGGCTAACCTTCCACGATTCCCTCATCTCCCCTGCTCTTGCCTCGGGCACCGTATCTCCTCCTGGTCCCTCCAGGATTGACCGCTCTCCCTGGCGGAGGGGATGCGGTTGAGTCTTTGACAATGTTTAACATAGCATTCTGTTATATTAACATAGCATTCTGTTATATTAACATAGCATTCTGTTATATGTTTAACATAGCATTATGTTATATTAACATAGCATTCTGTTATATGTTTAACATAGCATTCTGTTATATTAACATAGCATTCTGTTATATGTTTAACATAGCATTCTGTTATATTAACATAGCATTCTGTTATATGTTTAACATAGCATTCTGTTATATTAACATAGCATTCTGTTATATGTTTAACATAGCATTCTGTTATATTAACATATCATTCTGTTATATGTTTAACATAGCATTCTGTTATATGTTTAACATAGCATTCTGTTATATGTTTAACATAGCATTCTGTTATATGTTTAACATAGCATTCTGTTATATGTTTAACATAGCATTATGTTATATTAACATAGCATTCTGTTATATTAACATAGCATTCTGTTATATTAACATAGCATTCTGTTATATTAACATAGCATTCTGTTATATTAACATAGCATTCTGTTATATGTTTAACATATCATTATGTTATATGTTTAACATAGCATTCTGTTATATGTTTAACATAGCATTCTGTTATATGTTTAACATAGCATTCTGTTATATTAACATAGCATTCTGTTATATTAACATAGCATTCTGTTATATGTTTAACATAGCATTCTGTTATATTAACATAGCATTCTGTTATATGTTTAACACAGCATTCTGTTATATGTTTAACATAGCATTCTGTTATATTAACATAGTATTCTGTTATATTAACATAGCATTATGTTATATTAACATATCATTCTGTTATATGTTTAACACAGCATTCTGTTATATGTTTAACATAGCATTCTGTTATATGTTTAACACATCATTATGTTATATGTTTAACATAGCATTATGTTATATGTTTAACACATCATTATGTTATATGTTTAACATAGCATTATGTTATATGTTTAACACATCATTATGTTATATGTTTAACACAGCATTCTGTTATATGTTTAACACAGCATTCTGTTATATGTTTAACACAGCATTCTGTTTATGTTTAACATAGCATTCTGTTATATGTTTACATAGCATTCTGTTATATGTTTAACATAGCATTGTGTTGTATGTTCAACACAGCATTCTGTTACACGTTTAACACAACATTTAATATTATCCGGGGTCTGATATGACTGTTGGCATAATAACATGTTTTAAATATGCGCTTTGTCATGAACACTGAAATCATGATCGTGGGATGGATCACCTATATGTGACACATGTTCACGTGTAGTTTGAAATTGTAAATCTCTTGTTAACGTACATTCATTTCAAACAATCGTATTGATATTATGGAAAGCGAGAGCTGGCATGATTTTGCACAATTTGTGTTTAACTTCCGGCATCTCACACATGTCGGTTTACTAGGCTTCTTCTCCAGACTGCCCCAGTGTCGTGTTCTTCTGTATCTTTGAAATTAAGCCATTTCTCATCGTTAATGATCTCCCTCTACCCCGTCTGCCTGTCTGTAAATGTAAATTACTTCTCTCTCTCTCTCTCTCTCTCTCTCTCTCTCTCTCTCTCTCTCTCTCTCTCTCTCTCTCTCTCTCTCTCTCTCTCTCTCTCTCTCTCTCTCTCTCTCTCTCTCTCTCTCTCTCTCTCTCTCTCTCTCTACGCGTTCAAAAGTTAAATGGTTCTCACCTACCCCCGTTTCCAACCCATTCATCACTGTTCCGCGCTTTCCCTCTGAAGTTCAGGCTTTTATCTCCATCTCACACCCCCTCTTCTCCCCTCTATTGATTTTTGTCGATCCGTGATGGCATACACATAGGTTATTTTTATTTTCCTACGAAAGGAAGTCGTTGTTTTCATCTGAAAAGTCATTGATCAGATCAAAGTAAAAGTACATGGCCCTCAATAAGATCAATCTATAGCGCTGTCCGGAGACTAGCGCTGTCCGGAGACTATTGGAATTATATTTGAATTGTGAGTTAGAATTGTCCAATGATCAACTTACCTTGCAGAGCTTGGTGACGCAGAATGGGGTCATGCAGATAAAGTAAGCGATGACAACAAGAAGCAAGGATTTTACTGCCTTGTTGCTGGCCGCATATTTCCTCTTGTTTACGCTGCTGCTGTTTGTATTATTAGATCGAGATAGGTGACTTGTGTCCACTACTTTCTTGTCATTATTCTCTGCATTTGCTAACCCAAGTCTGTCGTTTCCGCGAGACATGTTTTCCGATGAAGAGTTTCCTGCATTAAATATGTCATTTGTTAACTCTCCTTGGCTGCCTACAGTTTGTGTCCTTTGGTCTTCAGTTGCCTGTACTTGTCTTTCCTCAGACTGTAACTGTGACGTCTGTTGAGTATTTTGACTGTCCGTGGTTATCTAGATTTTGTGTTGTTTGTTGTGAAGCAGGGTTTCCAAAGAGGGCTGTAGTAAAGGGTGTATCAATCATGTCGTTGTGTACTTCTTCGCACCTCATTTGTTGCGAATGGCAAGAAAATGGCAAGTTATCACTTCTTTTACTCACCGCTTCCGATTCCCTATAGTTATCTCTGTCGCACATGTATGAACCTCCAATACTAAATATCTTTTGTGAACAATCATCTGTTTGATTTGCTAAGAAATTCGGATCTGAATTGTCTACATTTTCAATATGATCTCCAGGTAGTTGAAATAATACTGACTTATTATGTACGGTCTGAATTACTGGCTTTCTGCCAACACCAGTTGAAGGTGAATTGTGGTTATTTAGTGTCTGATTACAATTATATTTATTTCCGTATTCTATTGGCTGCAGTCTTGTGGTTACGCTCGACGGGCTACTAGAAGAAACTAGAAGATGGTCTACCTCTATTTCATAAGGTAAAGTACCATCTGAGTGTGCTGTGATCTTCGTCAAGTCTTCGTTGAATTGTACTTTCGATGATTCAATTTCAGTTTTCAGGTAACTGTATGTTGGTACTTTGGGAATATTACGTTGGCTGTCTTTATTCTCAGAAGAAACGATGGGAAGAAGCGATGTGTTGTTGAGTGCATCTTTGAGGTGCGCTATGTTTTCAGTATCTGTAGCGCTGTTTTCACTGCTGTGTTGATTTCTTCTGTGTCCATCGTTAGGTATTTGAGAAACGAATTTGGTTGCCACTTGTTTCCGTTTTGCCGCACTGGTCTGGATCTTCGCATTCTCTAGGTGAACTTTATTGTGTGCCAATGCTATCTTCATTACCTGTTGGGGACAAGCAATTTTACATTATCACGAAGCAAATCTGAACAGTAGTTATAGAGGTGTTTGTCTATCGTCTTATATCATCTGCATGTATGTATTCTGTAAGTTTGTCTATGACCGTGCTTGTATGTGCTTGCGTGAATAACATCGTTGTTGATATAGCAATAAAACGATTGAGACAGTTTCCAAAAGCAGTTCTTAGGTAATGAGTGCTAATGACATTCTTATCTACATATACCATTCTTCAATGTTGTATGTTTTCCTTGCGGTGCCAAGAGATAAACTAACAACTATTAATCTGCATTTATATACTAAGATATAAGTAACACTTGTAAAGACGCAGATCCGGCCACTTTCTTACAATCGCCCTGGCGAAAAAGACGCGTACATTTAGCTGACGGGCAGCTGACCATATTTCCCACATTTCTATTGTCCAATGAGTGCTTTACTTTTTACTTCATTTGCTAGTGTGATTTCTTATCATTCTCCTTCTTCGAGGGCCTGGTATGGAGCTAGCATAGGATATCTAAAACCTAATTCGGTACTTCAATTTTAATTCACCGCAAACAAAGAAGAATCCCTTCGAGCCTCATTTGCATCGGTCCGGCAATCATTTTCCGGTTTAGTGTTCGGTGGACTGCTAGACCGATCGATGGATGTTTTTTTAAGTTTTGGGCCTGTAGGGCCACTGTCGTCGACAGTGAGGGCCCTACGGGCCCAAGAACTTAAAAACATCCAACGATCGGTCTAGCAGTCCACCGAGCACTAAACCGGAAAATGATTGCCGGACCGATGCAAATGAGGCTCGAAGGGATTCTTCTTTGTTTCTGGTGAATTAAAATTGAAGTACCCCTAATTCTCCCGACCTAATATTTTAATGACTTTGCTGCAACTTATATATTAATAATCTTTATTATTATTATTATTATTATTATTATTATTATTATTATTATTATTATTATTATTATTATTATTATTATTATGTGTACATATGCTTAAACTTTCCACACAAAAATCTCCCTGTCTTCGTTTTCTCATCTTGTCCAGTTATCTCCCGCATACAACTAATTTATGTATTCCACTTCCTCTGTTGATGTCCCGCAATTATATATTGTTTCCTTGTGTGTGTGTTTTTTTTTTAAATGTCAGTACCCCGGTGTTGGGTTATGTCTTTCGTCACGATATTTTCAACATGCTTCTCAGAAATTACATTTGCACTGTCTCCTGTTTCTTCAAAATGTCATTACTCTGTATCCAACAGTCGCATCGACCCAGAAGAGCAGACCTACACAGTCTTCAAGAAGCAGCCTTTTGTACTTGTAGGCGTGTGCGTTTGCTCACTCAGTTAAACAGATCGTTAGACAGGCGTCTCTATCTCGGTGTCACGTGTTTCATCAGCTGTCACTGTAAAACATAAATATTGATAAATTAAGCGGGCACGTTGATGTAATCTCTAGGAGGCTACGCTAACAGTATCGTGAGCGCGTTAGGACGAGGGCTCGACGCCTGCGTTCATCGTCCCCTAAGAGAGGGAAAGACTGGCCACCTGTTCCTCCGTGCATTCAGGTTTACAGAATGTGCTGTTCCAGCACATCACGGACACATCGCAAATTCCTGCTTCGGGACTTGTTTCATTGCTTTGTAATTGATATGCTGGCATGGCTGAATTTTGCGTCTTCAGTATTCACATCACCCATATCTGACCCACTGACGTTAAGTCTGATACAACACAGACTTAACAAACAAAATAATCCCTGTTCAGTCTGAGTGTAAAAGAAAACTATGAAGTGAACGGTTCACCTAACCTCTTATTAACATCATCTTCTGCCGTTTTGGCAGAGGCTGTCAATCAAATCACACCAAACACACCTACCCTGCACTCATGTCCTCCCAATATTATTCACCTGTGTCTGTAATTCTCTTCTCCGTGTGTAGTTAGTTCTACCGCTTTTTCCTTTGCCTTGTGGGTTCCAGAGAAAAGCGTGTCTTAAGTTGTCCTCGGGTGTTCTCAGTGTGTGTCCAATCTAGTGCCAGCGCCTCTGCCTCGTCACTTGGTTCACTGGGATTTGTTTACTAATGAGCCAGTATTAGTGAAGTTATATCATTTTCCACAACCTCGACGGCTTCCGCTGTGCTCACCATCGCATTTATGGTATTGATCCAATCAAACGAAAACATACACATTCGCACTGCCGCATATTTTCCCTGTTAGCTTGTTGATTTTGTAGAATCAATAACGCACCTGCTATTGTCAACTTCTGATTAGTTTTGTGTGTGTGTGTGTGTTAATATTTATCTGCTGTAGTTATTATTCCATAATACCCGCCATTGTGGTACAATTTCTTTAACCTTTAGTGTGTCCTCCAACTTTCACTTATTTTCTACCGTCTGAATGAAGTCATCATCTAGTCTGTTCATTAGCAACGTATAGCCTCTAAATGCCCACTTCTGCCCATATGTTTCATGTTCATTCACCTCGTGATGACGTGATGTGCATTCTTGTTCGAAACTTGAACTCAGCTGATTTATATTCGTTCTTCCAGTTTCATTAACCATGCTCTTGGTACTAACTTCCTGGATTTCCTGACTAGTCTCATCACCTGACCTTATGTTTCTCGTCATGCCACATACGTTCAGATACTTGTACTGGTTCATGTGTCTCAGTTCGTTCACAAATAGTGGCGACCTATCTCTTCAACTGTTGTTTTCTATAACAGTATTACTATTTGAGATCAGATTTGTTTGTAGCTTTGCTTATGCCAGCCAGCTTTTAAATAAACATTTGTTTTGTAGACTTTTTTCATGATTATAATTGTTAACGTATCTTACTGATTACACTGTACAATGTCGGTATAAGTGAGTACACCGTCTTGCAAGTGTTAATTCTGCCGTTAGTATTCATGTTTTGCATTGCTACAATATTTTCTGTGAAAAATCTAAAACAAAACAAAGACCGGTACTTTTGTTTTCTTTCACCCCAAACAAAAGGGAATCCCAGGGTATGACGTCACATCCAGGGGTTCCCTGTGTTGCGCCGAACATTCAGGGGGTTTCCGTGTGTTGCGCCGTAGCTCGGTGCGCAATTCTATGCACGTCGGTGGTGCGCTATTCTTTCACTTTCCGGTTAGGATTAGGATTAGGGTTAGGGTTAGCGTGTGTACCCTACCCCTAACCCTAATCCTAACCCTACCCCCTAACCCTAACCCTAACCGGAAAGTGATTGCAGGACCGATGCAAATGAGGATCGAAGGGAGACAGAAACGGTTGCCACAGCCCAAAGAAACAACACTGTGGTGTCGGGCAATTGAAACGCACTGACATGCACTCCACCCGAACACAGAGGAGATCACCGTAAGCGCTAAATATAGCTGGTGACTCTAAATATAGCTGGCAAAGTTTGTTTGGGGTGAAAGAAAGCAAAAGTACCCAAAGACCATTGACTGTAATACCATAAATGTTAATCGACGTACACTTCTTACATCGAACGTAATAGAATGACCTTTGGTTCACACACCATGGGGTACGGGTTCTGAAAAATTGGTAAGGCCAGGGGCGTTCATCTATGAAAAAATTAAAATAAAATAAAAATACCTACCTGCACTCCACGTGGAAGGTGTTCAGTCAAGCGTCCTTTTATTCCCAACTAGAACACTCCGGGCAAAGACTAGCAATGGTACAATATACCATCATGATAGATTTGTTTCTTCAATCCATTATCCTCTTTGTTCAGTCCATGTTTGTGGTAGATGTTTTTAGAAGAAATATAAACTACAATCACTCATATTGTTTGTTCATTTCATGCCCCGTTAAAGATTGTGTACAATTCCTCATCCTCTGTTGTAAGTCCATGTCCCGAGTAAATATTTTCTTCCAGCACCATGCTTACATCAATGATTGACTGATTGATTGATTGATTTAGGAACAAACATCACAGCATTCGGGGCATTCCCATAAGTGCTCCGTCCCCATCCTCAGCACCCAGCGAAGAGTTCCAACACTAATAGTAACATCAATGATATGTTAACATGCACTGGTTTTCATGAAACGCTATCAGCGCCTGACATCAGTGAATTAATTCCCAATATATATAATTCGTTTTGTTTCCATCTTGATGTTTTCAATTGACAAAGACTGTCTCCAGAAGTCAACCCAATCTAGTATTCACTGTACTCTAAGACGTGCTACAGCATGAATGGAAACTGACAGTGCATTGTGTTGTGGTACAATTGCTGATCTGTCTGTCTCATCGTGGCTAACACTTCACATTAGTTAATAATTTGCTGTGCTTTTGTTAGTCTGTAAAAAGCAAGTAAAGAATCGGTCTTCACGACATGAGGTGCATTGGGTATGTAGCCCTATCCCCCGTATTTATTTTAGACCACCCAGCACTTGGTGGGGGTGTGGTGAGTATCACTGGACGCATTTACTTCCCAAGATGTTTTATGGTAACTATCTTAGGCTTGAAAAGGGTCTGCTGAGGAGAAGAGAGATTCGAACTCTGCTTTCCCAACAATCTCCAGTCAGTGATATGTTAACACTTTTGTTTTTCAGTTCTCTCCTATAATAATAATATAATAATATTAATAATAATAATAATAATAATAATAATAATAATAATAATAATAATAATAAAGAAATAAAATAAAGGACAGCGTTCCAGGCCTAGAGGCTCATTGGGTATATGGTGCTGGTCCCATATTTGTATAGACCACTCATCACTCGGTAGGTGCTCGGTCATCATCATCATCATCATCATCATCATCAAGTCACTCTTTTGTAACACCTATATTCAAAGGACCGGCGTTGTGGCTAAGGGGTTACAGAAGCAATTAGTAATCCCATCCCGCAAACCGTATTCGAAACCGGTGCATGCGATTTGGAAGCAGGTCGCCCTGCACTGGTTTTCATCATATTGTATGAGCGCCTGACGTTTAGATAGCAGTGGGAAACTACTGAACGTAACCTTGCCAAGTATTCACAAATAGCCAAACTGCGATGTCCTGTAAAGGATATGCAATTAATATTAAAAAATATTCAAAGGAGTATGTTTGCTTTTCAGCAGATGTGTGAAATGTCCAAGTTTCACACCTGTGTGCTGCCACAGGAGATATACATGTTCTTAGTACTCAGACTTTTGTTGTTCTATTTTTTCTATATCTATAAAGGTTTTAATTGCGTTAGCTTGTGTGGAGTAATCGTTGATAACAGTTACAATAATGTATTTTTCACAGTAAGGCAAATATGTGAGAAATATATCGAATACAACGACCAGCAGAATATTGTGTTTGTAGACAGGAAAAGACTTTCGACAGAGTGGACAGATTTACATTATGGACCTTTCTTGAAGACTACGGGATGCAAGGACAATTACTAGAAAACAATATAGCCATGTACCATTCGAGCCAAAGTGTAGTAGAAACACGAGAAGAAATATCCGATATGTTCACAGTCAATGCATGCGTGAGACAGGGATGTGTGCTCTTCCACTTGCTATATAACATCTACACAGACATACAGAATATCCTAGTAACAAGCCTTGAAAGGACTGCTTCAGAAAATTTCGAACACTTTATATTAGACGAAATAACAGACCCACCAAAACTGAAGTAATGCAGAAAACATTCGCAAAATCAGTTCAGTACATGCGAGAACTGCTAATTTAACCATCAGAGGCTGAGTGCAGTCTTGACAGACCAAAGTATATGAGTTGGAATGTGGCCAAGATGCGGGTGTACGGGGGGAATGAACAGGCTGATAGGCTAGCAGGGAATGCACCTCTTGGTGGTATCTTGCCTATTGACAAGGGGGAGGTGGTCGTGCGCTTGTGGGACCAGGTGGAAAAGGCGGAGGAACAGATTGAGAACGCATATGTGGAAAAAATGAGATTGCGGGGGATCGGCAGGGGTTCTAGAAAAATCTCAAAACTGAGGGAAGACCAGGAGAACTTTTAATCAGATAGCGGTGGGAACGATTAGTAGTATGAGTCTTCGCTGGCTGTTGAACGAGGGGACTGAGCACGTATGGGAATGTCCTGAGTGCAGTGATGTCGGTTCTTAACTGAACTCAACTCAACTCATCTGTTGCTTCATCTGAAGTAAAGAGTTACATATTTTCTGAGTCTCTACTGTCAAGGCTTGCTTCTTTGGGTATTCTGTCTATTTGTATATTAAATAGCAGAGGAGAGAGCACACACCCCTCTCTTACCCCTGGATTGACTGTGAACATATTTGATATACCTTCGTGTGTTCTTACTGCACTCTGGCTAGAGTGGTACATGGCTATGATGTTTTCTAGCAATTGTCCTTGTATCACCCAGTTTTCATGGATGGTCCATCATTTGTATCTGTCTACTTTACTCTATCGAAAGCCTTTTCCTGATCTACACAGACAATATTCAATCAACAATACATGTAAAATAAAATTCTGACCTTGGAGTAAGCGATGACGAGTACCACACTGGGCAGGATAAAACACAGGGAAAAACCCACGGTGACGAACAGGAGTACACGCTTGCGATCTGCGTGCCAAACAATGGCGCAGACAGCTTCCCAGTAGTCAAACCTAATCCACTGGTACAAGATCGGTACAAGTCCAAAACAAAAACCGAGACACCAGGCGTATCCCAGTAGCAGATAGATTTTCGTTCTGGTCACTCGGGCGTGATAGTGTAGCGCGTGTTTAACCGCTATGTAGCGGTCCAGTGACACGAAGCAGAGTGTAAACATGGAAACAATGATCAGGGTGTAGTTAGTTCCACACACGATATCACACCAGGCCGGCCCCATGAGCCACTTGTCCGACGCCAAGGCATGTAAGGAGCTGATCATGACCACAGCAGCGCTGACCATGTCTACCACACTTAGATTGACAATGAACATACTTGAATTCTCTTCTCTTA
Source organism: Cepaea nemoralis (assembly GCA_014155875.1). Lineage (NCBI taxonomy): Eukaryota > Metazoa > Mollusca > Gastropoda > Stylommatophora > Helicidae > Cepaea > Cepaea nemoralis. Next base: position 82,534 of record JACEFZ010014145.1, on the reverse strand, counting down.
GTTGATGGTGCAGATGGACGCAGGCAAGAACAAGCACGTTTCCGATGATTGACGCCAGAATAATTAGTATGAGAAAAAATGACCATATGACTCTCTCCACGATTGACCTGGTCTGCTCCAGGGCGGCTGCGCCAGGTTGCGTAACTGCAAGACTGCATGTTTCATTGGTTGTGTTTCTGGACAAGAATGGCCAGGTAGTTGTGTAAACGCTGTAATCTCCCTGGTCAAACATCGAGGATATCAACTGTTTATTTTTGGATGCACTTTACCTGTGCTATCTGTGACACGATACCGTTAACAACAGCAGCAGTTACATCTTTCCATCAAGTGTAGGGGTTGAATCAACTTATTTGTTGGTTACATTTTTCTTTCTCCTGTTTACTGTCACGGAATGTTAGCCTGTGATGCCATTGTATCAGCAATTAACTTAAGTGCAGCATGTAGCGGAGGGCACATATACCGTGTTTGCAATTATGAATGGTTGTCTCGGAAAAGTGCTTCGCATTATGAAGCATACAGCTGCAAATTGCAATGTTTTCCCCCAGTTTCTTCTATTTGATTGTAGGCTGTGGCGGAAGCTTGTGCCCAGAGGAAACTGGTAATGTTTGTAGTAGTGTTTGTAGTAGTAGTGTGTGAACAAATAAGTTTAAGCTTTGAACCCCAAGTTCAGGAGGTGTTACAGATAAACGCCCAGAAATACAGCCTATCATCCTTGCCCCGACTCGAGTCTTTTCTTGCACTGCTCTCACCTGTAGAAGAGGTAAGCAAGCAAAGAATCCCTTTCCTCACCTCGAGGCACATTGAGTATATGGTCTTAGCCCCGGATGTCTTGGACAATCGGAACTCGAAGGGCGATGTGGACAAAATCACGTCGGTCATGTTACTTCCATTTCCTGGTACCCATTTTGAGCAGGGTCCATGTAGAAACCTAAGTCAGTTTTAAAGCAAACCTACTCGAGGGTGATTCAAACACGTGGCCACCGAGCCGGCAGGCAAGTGTGCTATCCATTGAGCTTCAGCTGCTCCGTGTCTTCACTTGGGGCTGCTTGTAATGCTGTCTCCACAGAAGTTGTGTGGGTAATTTCCCCAGCTAAACCGTGCCACGGCTGCTGACCAAACCACTTCGTTTACATGAAATACAATATTGAAGTTGAAGTCTGGAGCCTTTGATGTGTCAACTTGTTGTATGCGGTTAGTTGGCAATTCGTGCACCAGCATACTCTGTTTAATAGTCAGCAGACGAATGTATACAGAGCAATGACTAGTCAGTTGGGTTGATCAACATCTACTGAAAGTTGCATGGCCGGTAGTCACTTTGATGTTATATAAATTGGTAGCCAGGAAACCCGTATACCTTAAAAACATCTATGCATCGTATATCCTATAGCAATATTGTGCGAGGCATTTAAAGCCCGCCTAAGATCTAGTTACAGCTATAAGAATGAAATATACCTTGTAATGTGGACAGTACTTCCCTCACACAATGACATTACCTTCTTTCACATCAGAATGAATTCTAATTTCGTGTGCAATGGTTAAGCTAAATAAAGTATTGTTTTAGCGCACTGAATACGCTGTGTTACATACAGTAATGCTAATAAAATTCCTTACTGCATACTGATGGTTGTAACAGTAAAAACACAGTTGGACACTTCTTGAATGTATTTAGTGGAAACATTAACGGCTGTAATACTCAAACAGGTGGAAATATTCACAAAGCAGGAACATTCACACAGCAATCAAGATTTCACAATCCACAAACAGGCTGTGACATATCGCTTCGTATCGCTGAAGATAACTTCCGAACAAGGCAGACTCTTACACGGCGGTTGACATTTGAACAGACATTTTTGACGTCAGCACTTCCTCAATTTATGGAAGTTCGAGTATGAGCATACATTATGAAATGAATTAACACTGAAGTCCTCTTGATTAAATGTCTGCGGTTGGTGCCAGGCTGTGAAATGATAGTAATCATGTCTGTACATTATGATACAGACGTTTACATTAATGTTCTCATAACACCTGTGGTGTGTGCCCTCTCTATGTTTTATCAAGTCCTTCAACTCTGTGCAGTATTCAATCACATCTAGCCATGAATGATCACACAAACATACCGACTGCATTCGTGATTGTTAGGTAAGCTTCTGTTTGCTCACAGTGCATGCACCTTTAATTGGGTCGATGTTCTATTAGCATAAAATTACAGAGGTTAACCGCTGTTTCTCTTGTTTCAGGTTCCTGTCCATTTTATTATGGTCGCGCGTGTAAGTCAGTTCAGTGAGTCCCAAATTGACTCTGGAGTTCCACGAGCGATAAATTAAAGTGGCGTCAAGGTTATAATGCCAATTATAGAAATTTTCTGTTAGGGGGAGCGAGAAATGGGAACACCTAGATAAGAGGATGCTGGGCAGCGTGGGACCATGGCCTGCAGAAACAGCTGTATCAGACATGATTAAAAACTCGCGTCACAAAAGAAGTTCACAAACATCACTACTAGCGCCATTGATTTGGAGAAGAAGAAGAAGAAGAAGAAAGTAAATCTTTCATTTTGTGTGGGTTTTGCATATATTGGGTATGTTTATTCTATTCAAACTGACGTTCGCGGGAAATTACAGTAGGAAAAATGGCATAGATGAGAAATGTTTATTCTATTCAAACTGACGTTCGCGGGAAATTACAGTAGGAAAAATGGCACAGATGAGAAATGGCAAGTAATTGTTGCAGCCCTATCTTCCTCCGTGGGCGACTGGAAATCATGGTGATAATTTACTATTTCTTCAATATATAGTGGCCGTATAGACCACGAACAAGACGGCGTCCATGTGGGGTTTACGGGTTTCTCACTACGTGTCTTAGTGGTTTACTCTGTGGACCAGAGTTCCATTCTCTCTCTGGTAAAATCTGGACAATCCTCTTCTTCTTTTGTTTATTTGTCTTTGTCCACCTTGCAAGTGTGGGTAATGTGGGTAATACAGACCATGAACAAGACGGCGCCCGTGTGGGGTTTACGGGTTTCTCACTACGTGTCTTATGTGGTTTACTCTGTGGACCAGAGTTCCTTTCTCTCTCTGGTAAAATCTGGACAATCCTCTTCTTCTTTTTGTTTATTTGTCTTTGTCCACCTTGCTCGTCACTATGAATGAATGCAAGGAAAGCAGCATTCAACTGTAACGTATTGACATCGCTATAGAAACTTCCTAAAATGGAGTGGTTGTAGACCAAGCCAGTTCTCTCTGTTCTGCATATGTTACTCCTGTAACAAATGTTTAGCTGTCATTTTATCAGTTCTACAGTCACATTCATCAGAATCTCATATCTTTAGTTTATTAAACATGTGACATTTCAGCCTGTTGTGTCCTGTACAGAGTCCTAAGATTGTCACTTGTAACATGTGCTCTGGTGTTTGAGTGCTCCATAGTGGCACGTTGCAAGGTCTCTAAATCTCATCCGATGAAGATGCGCTCAGAGTCTACAGAATACTGTTCATCATCAAAAGGTGCTATGCCATTAAGCGTAGGCGATCATGGTTCGCATCCCACACGATCACTAGAGTTGTGAATTAGTTCTGTGTTCCTGTTGCTATTAATCCATGTGGCCAAGCCATCCGGGAATTTATTGTTGCCACATATTGTTGATGTTATGTCCTCCGATGATGATTTCTCTACATTTCTGAAATTTTCACTATATATGAAAATGTGTGAAGATATTACAAATCTCTCTTGCTGATATTGACCTACTCCATTATCAAGTTTTATGGTATGTTGTTCTTTCAGATGCATGTTCTATACAAGTACAAAGGTCTGCCCTGTCAGTTTGGAAATCTGCAAGCATCTTTAACATATGTATCATTCATAGTCTGAAAATCTTCGTCAGCTGGTTTCTACTACGCAGTTTATTTTAGCTGCGTGCTTCATTGTCATAGATATTGTCCAAGTGTCTTTGCCTCTTTATATCTCTAGGATGGATGCAGCTGCACAAGGCTCCAACCGTGACAACACCAACACCTATACATTGCATAGAGTCGTTGCTTCAGTAGAAGTTTGAGATACATCGGTGTCCTAAAACTTAGCTGCACAAACATTCGATAGTTTGTCCTGCATTGAAGGACGGGCGACTACGAGCCATTGATTCCGCGTCAGATATCGTGCCGATCATCATGTTTGCTTCTCCGTCGTAACGCGACTCTGACAAAGGTCTTAATAGATCTCCTGTTGTATTATAAATTGCATACTTGTTAATTGAAGAAGGCATGAATGACCATAGCCAGTTCAGTTTGCAATTTTCCATTCCCTGCAAAAATCGCTAATGAAGTGTAAACCAATTGTTAGAAACCCAGTTATACCAGCACCGATGTGTTGCCAGGTATTTACACGCGTGATTAGGCACTATTAACAAAAAATCTGATTGGGAAAAAATACAATTAAAAATAACAATAACACACAAATTGCTTGTCAAACTATCACATTTTATAAATCTTTACCAATGCGTGGAACTTATTGTTTCTTCCTCGGGGCCACACATTGTTCCTATAATTTAATGTACCTACATTTAGCCATTCCTGAAGTGATTAGTGATTTGTACGGTAACATTGTATTCATAGGGGTGAAAACTGCATCCTTCGTACAGAATGCCATGCATCAGTTCAAAAATCAAATATAGGGAGAATCCGTTTGATATATTTCCAAATACATTCTGGAATGGTGGAAAACCAGCGAACGGACAGTTTGGCTGGGTATGCGAACGCTGAGTGGGATATTGGTGAGTGCCAGGGAGTTGCTCTGGGATGTTTGCTTCTCTTTACCACTCCCGTGGCATTCTTTAACTTTGATAATTGATGGCAGGAAACACCTGTTGGTTTACACATGGCTTGGTTGAGCAACATATAGATTTCATAGGCCGTGTGCGCTAAGATAACTGGACGACAATCGCGCCACTACTGTGCTGGTCTAGTGGCGCTTCGTTGATGTCTCTGGAGATGCATGTTCTGTATCTGGTAGACATCTCTACTTCTACTTCTGATGGTCATTGCGCCTTTACAGTCTATACACGTTAACAACTTAGACTGACTCAACATAGCTTGCTGAACAGTACACCGGTGTAGTTTTGTCACAGTCTATTTTACTAACACGATACATTAGACGCTGTCGAGAACATCATCTTTTGTTCTATACACGAATTCACAAATGTAAAGACAATATCTAACATCACAATTCTACAAGAGCGGCATAATTTGTAGCCGTTGCTCTGTTGACGAGGACTAGATCCAACACCGAACGAAGTCCAAGTCTCACTGACTCTAAAAGTGACGTTTTGTTCTCGCCCAAAACGTCCAGCCTACTTGTCACGTGTTTGTGAACAATGTCGTGATAGGTCACATCGCACGGTCTCCTTCTGTCGACCGCGCTTAATACGTCTCATGCCATGTCCCCAACCTGTAACGACAGGACTATGGCTGTGAGCGTTAAGGCAGATGTCAATTGGGCCCTTTGGGATCGTGTCTATAGTGTGGAAGAACAGCTACATCATCATGACCTGAGGATAATGGCGCGACAGGAAGCGACCAGAGGACCTGGCCGACACTTAACATTCCAAGGAAAAGCTAGGCGAACGCATAATTGTACTGCAGCTGGTATTGGAACTTTTCGTTGGCTATTGAGTTTGGGGACGCAACGAGTTTGGGAATGTCGTGAGTTCTATGATATCGGTTCTTAACTCAACTTATGTACATAATTTGTTCATTAAATATTGGTATCAGTTCCCTCTATATAATTCCTATATAACGTTTACAGCAATTATTCTTGAAATATTCTTTCTTCTGTCATCTCTAGTGTAGATTTATAGAAATTGTTCTTGAAATATTGGTACCAATCCCCTCTCTGTCATCTCCGGTGTCGTGGTTGGGTTGGAAAGATTCTATTACGAGACGAACAACCCAGAAAATCGTAGAATTGGTGTCGCTGACACAGAAAGGTCACTTTGTCTTATGAACGAGGGTAGACAAAATAAAGAATTCCCACAACGTTTCCAATTAAAGAAAGGTATATGCTAAAGACTAAGAAAATACTGCTTTCGGTAGACCTCTTTTAATTAACAATCAGATCTACCTGGTATTGAAGTCTAGGTTTAAAAAAAAAGTGAAAAGCAATGTCTATATGCTGGCGACGATATCGAAGGCCATACGTCACACTTAGTATAACAGTTATAGAACTGGTTCCCGATATATTGGTATCCAATATTGGTACAAATTATCTCTCTGTCATTCCTTGTCGTTGTCTTCTCAAGTGTCTCCTCACATTTAGTACTGAGAACACAGATTTGATTATAATAGTGTACACTTGTTTTGTTTGTGTCTTTCTTTCTGTCTGCCTGATCTTTCTTTCTTTCTGTCTGCCTGATCTTTCTTTCTTTCTTTCTTTCTTTCTTTCTTTCTTTCTTTCTTTCTTTCTTTCTTTCTTTCTTTCTTCTTTCTGCCTGCCTGCCTGCCTGCCTGTCTGTCTGTCTGTCTGTCTGTCTGTCTGTCTGTCTGTCTGTCTGTCTGTCTGCTTGTCTTCCTTCCTTCCTTCCTTCCTTCCTTCCTTCCTTCCTTCCTTCCTTCCTTTCTACCTTTTATTATGCCTACCTTTCATTTTGTCTTTCTGTCTTCTTCCGCCGCGTGTGAACTTGTGTAACCACCACATCCCCGGTATCGCACACGAGAAAACCTTGCAGGTGTCGGAAGCAATTATACTGGACTATTGTATGGAAAACAGACAGACTCACGAAGAACATTATACATACAATTATGCAGGTACGGGTAGAATCCTTTAAAATCTCCAGATAGTCATTAGAGCAACAAGGTACGCAGAAATATTTAGACTTTCAAAGTGACTATAACGACCTTCTGATGTTAAATAGAAATACAGCTCAAACCGAATAAGATGATCTCGGTTGTAGCGAATTTATGTTGTGAAGAACAATTTGTTTATCCCCGGACATTTTTCTTCTTTGTCTCTTGTCTTTTATAATAGGAATTTCTGATAAGAAGAACTATTTTTTGGGTCCCATGTGAGTTCGCATTATAAAGTCTGCACTGTATCATTGGAAATATTGCTTTGTGAACGACCGGCACATATTCCTTTGTATGGGAAACCAACGCAAGGCAGTCAGCTTCCAAATCGCCCGCAGCTGTGTTTCGAACGCGGTATGTGGGATTACGAACTGCATCGAACTCCATCGCCACAGAGCCGGCATCAAAGACATTGCCTATATTATGAAACTGATAAATGTCACAGAAAGATATAATGAGATATTCAGAAGCAGTAAATTAACTAGGAATTAAAAGATAATTACTAAAAGCCTCAATCAATCAATCAATCAATCATGTGCCAGGAAAGCGTGGGCGTTCATGACTCGCCATTTCACTCGATCACCAGAGTCGTGGATCAGCTCAGTGTTCCTGTCTCGTCCATGCCATGTGGCCAAGCCATCCAGGTATATTCCTCTCGGTCTTCCTCTTGGTCTGTTCCCTTCGATCTTGCCAGTTGTCACTAAGTTCTCCAATCCATTTCTTCTCATAACATGTCCAAAAAATTTTGAGTGTCTACGTCTAATTTCTCTAATCAATTTACGATTTTCATTTGTCCCCTATAGTACTTGGTCATTGGTTTTTCTGTCTGTCCATGGTATTCTTTGCATTTTCCTCAGAAACCACATTTCTGCAGCCATCAGATGTTTTTCAGCTTCACTGCACATTGTCCAAGTTTCACATCCATACAAAAGAACAGGCTTTATATATCCCTTCAACACTCTTTTTCTCGTTTCAATTGACATCTTTTTATTGGTCAGAATGTTTTTCATCTTGCTAACGGCTACTTTCGCGATGGCGATTCTTGTTCTAATCTCTTGAAGGCATCTCCCATCAGATGTTATGACTGTTCCGAGATAATTGTACCGATTCACTTGTTGAGGAATATTCCCATTTACTTGTATATTACATTGTGGTACTTCGTTCTTTCTAGTGACGACCATAACCTGTGTCTTCTTACAATTTAATTCCAACCCCAGCTGCTCACTGTGTACAACAACCGCGTCTACTAATTGTTGTAGATCTTGTGCATTGTCTGCAATCAATACTGTATCATCTGCATATCTAATGTTATTGATGTTTCGTCCTCCAATGCTAAAAGCCTACAGTCCAGTAAATAAATCTTTTGGACACAACGAAAAGACGTTAGATCGAGATTAAAACTGATTGAGGGAAGAGTCAAGTAAGACCAGTTGTACTTCGTCACTCATAATCATCTCCCACTTTTGCCGTCAAGCGTCGTGTGGAGTAGTAGTTGATGCTCCAGCACCCGATGGGTGGCATTGGATAATGTCATTCCATGTGATTGTCCAGTGTTTGTAGTTTAGTTTAGTTTAGTTTAGTTTAGTTGATGGATCAACATCACGGTACACGGGTGTAACCCATAAGTGCTCCGTTCTCCTCCTAACTCAAACCTGAGTCTTGAGAAACTCAGCTCAGTGCACGAACTCCGTAGCACCGGCGAGGATCCTGAATTACTTTGGGTAGATTTTTAACTCGAAATTTTGTCCGGGCAGCGCCGTTAGGCTACTCTTTTTCGAATTCCAACTGCCAAGGGATTTTTTACGTGCCCAGCAATACACACGGGCGTCCGATCTCACTACCCAGAGACCAGGGAACATTTTATTACCAGAAGTCCAAGTGAAATAAATCCCGGTCCTCACAGGGGGCTGAACCCGGGACCTCCAGCACTCGAGGCGGACACCTCGAATGTCGTCAAATGTCTTTGATGTCGTCAATCCATTTTATCCTTGGGCGTCCTTTTGTTCTCGAATCAGATCTTCTTGTATGTAGCGCCAGAGCTATTAGTGGATGGTGTTGATATTCTAACGAGATGGCGGAACCAATTGATATTCTGCCTTTCAATATATGTGGCATAAGGTGTTTATCCCACTGCCTGTATGATAGCGTCATGTATTATTCGGTCTCGGATAGTTAAGTGTGTAGCTCTTCTCAAGCATCTCATCTCGCAGGTGTTGAGTTTGCGTAAATGTGATTTGGATAATGTCCACGTTTGACATTGACAGCATAGGTTGGTGTTATTATCTGTCGTATTACAGAAGTATGTATATTGGGATGTTTCAGTATGGGTGATAGGTGATGTATAAGCGCACTGGCTTTTTGACATCTGATTTCTATTTCTCTGTCTATTCTGCCATCCTCTGTGATGATGCTTCCTAGATATTTAAACTCTTTAATTTGTTTCAGAGGTGTACTATTTATCAGCATAAATAGTAAGTCGGAATATTCCCTCTAATTCAAAGAAAAAAACAAAAAACAACGAGTCTTCAACATTTTTCTCAAAGTAAAGATTCCTCGGCAATAATAAAGATTAGGCCAGTCCATCGCAGCTCTGGCAAAATAAAAAGAAACTTAGAAAAACTACTCACAATAAACCATTATGACATGCAAGCCTCTGATATGGATATGGATTACAGAAGAAAACGACCACATTAATTTCTCATGAATACACATTTATGCGCAGTCACACATCTAGAATGACGATAGAGCTACATGTTAAATACATTACTTCAGAAAGCCGTTCCCGCTGAGCGAACAATAGACCCCCTCTTTCCAGTAGTGGATATGTAAAACGATCATAGCCAGCAGGAAGATCAACATAGTTCCGGTGAGAAAAAAGCTGTCCAGAAATCTAAGCGTGAACCAAACGACTCTGGTTCTCTAAGTCTCTAAGTGATAGAGGTTAAATAAAGACAAGAACGAAGAAAAAAAAAAACTGAATATGTCACCATACCCATCGCAATAATGCACATACAAAGTCTGCCGAGCCATCAGATGAGTTTGTGAATGTTGGGTGAACCTTAACACAAGATTAATTCATTGGCATTGTGTAATGTCGGACCATTATGTTGAAAACACATATTCACACTCAAGTATTGAAAACGTTTCATGAGAACTACTGTCCCAAAACAGAGGTAGATGAGGCAGATGAGACCAGCGTACACAACGTTAACGTGCTCGTGTATTCCAAGGCCTGTCAAGAGTTTTAAGTACTCAGAAAAGAAAATATATCTTTATACATTATAACTGATGGCAGCCAAGGGGAGTCCAAACACAAGTTTTCTTAAACATTGGAACGTCCGCTTGTTGTCTAAGCAGTTGACATGCAGATAAGGGATACGTTTAACGTCCTACATGGAGATTCTTCACCAGTCGAACACGAATCACTCCAGCAGTACACCAACAACCAGTCAACTGCTACGTAACAACCTCATCAAGAATGTCAACAACCTGGCTTTTATTGAAGGTACCAACACACTCACACACGCCGAGATTATGCCATATATACTACTGAACGTAAACTAGCCGAGGAATCACAAACAGTCCTGTAAAGAATATGCAACAAACTTTTTTAAACACATTGCGCTTATTAAAATACCTCGGTAATTGAACACCGAAAACAGGTGGCTTCTCTAGCCGAATAATAATAATAATAATAATAATAATAATAATACAAAATGAAGACATTAATAGTGTGATTTTGGTATGCATACACTTACATCTTTGCCGACCTTATAGTTTCGTGCATCGGAGAGAGAGAGAGAGAGAGAGAGAGAGAGAGAGAGAGAGAGAGAGAGAGAGAGAGAGAGAGAGAGAGAGAGAGAGAGAGAGAGAGAGAGAGAGAGAGAGAGACTTGTATATAGTGTCATGCATTACAATCGATTAACCGGTAATAAAAGTAGTTTATTGTCAGCAAACAGTCCACAGTTTGCACATCACTTACAGCTTAGGTGATTTCTCAGTCGTGAAAATGTCATCTCTTGCTGCAATAAGAAAGTGCAATAACAGATACGCTATTAATCTTCTATACACAGCGCGATATTTAGATATACCTTCTACGGACAGACAACACACAAAACGTCAGCAGCCGATACAAATACAAGGAAATGAGGGGATGGAAACGTGTGCTATACTATTCTCATCTTATCTCATCTCACCATGTTCCTCTTGTACCTTTGCGGTGTCGAGGTGAATATAAACTTCGTGAGAGTGCTCGATTATGGGCTTCATATATCGATATTCCCATGGACTCTGCTATTCCCTCCGCCCAACGTTTACGTGGTGGGCCTCTTCCTCTGTTTCCATCTGGTCTGTACATCATTGCTTGTTGTGGCATGCTGTTGACAGGTAACCTACTTGCATGGCCAAACCATTTGACTTGCTGCTTTCTAGTACTATACTATTTTTATTTTTTTAAAAGAAAGAAACGCAATATTATTGCAGTTTCAATTGCAAACTTGTACGAACATTTTATTTTACGGAATTAATGTTTCAATCCTGGCATGAAGAAACCTTCCGACTTTAACAATGAAATGATGTTCATTACATTTGGTTTAGGCTATTAGTCTATGTGACTCGAGGTCTCCGTTTCAGTAATGTGTATGGCCTCTATCAGAGAACGACATCTCCTTGACATGGATCCGATTAACCGTTGGATCTGTTGTTGTGGGATGGCTGCCCACTCTTACCGCAGAGCAAGAGACAACTGTCGGAGATTGGCTGGAGCCACGTCTCGCTGGCAGAGTTCATCCCATACGTGTTCTATGGGGTTCATGTCTGATGACATGGCTGGTCACGGAATGGTCTGGACGTTGTTGTCAGCGAGGAACTGGGTGATGAGCTGTGCCACATGAGGTCGATCGTTATCCTGCTGGAAAATCGACCCTCGTGCAGCCAGAAGTGGAAGGACGTGAGGATGAAGAATTTCAGCGACGTATCGTTGGGCATTCAGGCGCCCTTCAATTTGGTCACTTCTTCCCATGAAGTTGATCCCCACATCAGTAAACCTCCACCACCATGTGGAGGAGCCTCATCAACGCTGTTCTGGGTGTAGCGCTCACAAACTCTGCGGTAAACTCTTCTCCGTCTATCGTGTCGCTGGAACACAAAAATGATTCATCACTAAACCAAACCCGTCTCCAGTCATTCCCAACGGTCCATTGACAATGCTGATTCGCCCACTGTAGTCGGTTCTGGCGATGCCGGTCCGTAAGACCAGGACCTCTGTAGGGTCTTCTAGCCCAAAGACCAGCGTCGTGCAGCTGGTTCCTGACCGTTTGATCTGAAATTCGACGAGTTCTTGGCATTGACTGGACTGTGGAGGACGCAGATGCAAATCGATTCCTAAGGTGACGCAGCCGTATGAAGCGGTCTTCGGCAGCAGTTGTGATTCCGGGTCTTCCACTGCGCGGCCGGTCTGCCACTGATACAGTTTCTTGAAATCACCTCCAAAGGCTACTAATGGTGCTTCTAACCACATTAAATTCTCTGGCTACTACACTTTATGACTGTCTAGTCTGTAAACGTCCAGTGATGATGAGTCGTTCTGTAGTAAGATGAGACATACTTGCAGCATTGAATTTTCAACTGAATTTATTCGAAGGAGCGTCAATCTTTAATAGGCATTCAATAATATGGTCAGAGAGGTTTTGTGTTCAGTAAGTTTCATGGGATTATCATGAACATGTCACGAGTTATTGTCAAAAATGTTTGTTTTGACATTGACCTCTTTCATGACCTCCCGAATCATGAGGTGAGCACAATTCAGGTAATCACGAGAAGTTAATGACCAGATGGACATGGTCGATAGATTGACTGATGTCCAATCAGCTAATATCTTTTTATAAAAGTAACACTAAAAATGTTGCGTGTTATTTTTTTTTTTTTTTAAACAGTATATAATCAGAGTAATAAAATATGAATAATAATAAATATTAAACGACACACGTGTATATTGAATAAAAATACATACACATATATAGAAAAACTAAAAGAACACATTGAAATTAAGATTTCATTAGAAAACAGCAAGTTAAATGGTTCGGCCATATAACTAGGCTACCAACTAACAGTATACCACAACAAGCAATGATGTACAGACCAAATGGAACCAGAAGAGGCCGACCATGTCAACGATGGACTAGATGGAATAACAGAGTCCATGAGAATCTCGATATACGAAGCCCATAAATGGGCATTCTCCTGCTGTTTATGCTTCACCTTGACACTGCAAGGTACAAGAGGAATAAGATAAGATGATATGTTGACAATAATGACAACATGGATGTGCACATACATTGAAGGAAAACAAGAAATGTAATGAAAATAACACCTATGAGTATGCAATAACGAAGTAGGGTGTATTTTTAACGACTGGGGGGGGGGGGGGGGGGGGGGGGGGGGGGAAAGACTGAGGGGTTTTGAAAATATTGCCGTTCCAAGTTTTGTATTTACCTTTTATGTTGTATGAACTCCACAGAGCAGAGATTCCCAAACCACGGCCCGCCAGCTGTCAGAAAGTGGCACGCGAGGCTTTGTTATTTATTATCATTTATTTTAATAATTTCAAAAATGCACTGGGAGCGCCCCGTCAGCGTGCGATAATTTACTCTGCTCGTGGTTGTTATGCTCAGATATTATCGAATGAGCCTGTTCAGTTCGCAACGAAACGTTATGAAGTTCCCATATCCCAGCCTTGTCGACAAATCAGAGTGCGCAAGGCGTCATGTTGTTGTCTGTTACAACTGTTTAGCAGATTCGTCAGTATTGCGTTAAAATTACATTTTTTTAAACAAATAACATCTGGCTTGAAACTGGGTGATGCACTATCGCCGCTATTCTTCAATCTGGCTCTAGAGAAAGTTGTAAGGAAGATAAAGGAGGAATGTGATATTGGAGGAACATCCAAGCTGCTTGGTTATGCAGATGATATAGATATTATAGGGCAAAGTGAACAAAAGACATTGGAAATATCGACTCACTTAAAGGAAAAAGCCCAACAGATGGGGCTGATTATCAACCAAGATAAGACAGAATATATGGTAATTTCAAGAGACGGAATGGCTAAAAACTCTGGCCACATACAAATAGATAATATGACCATTAAAAGAACGGAAGCATACAAATACCTGGGTACAATCTTCAACTGCTCCAACATCATAAGGGAAGAAATACAAACTAGAATCAACTCTGGAAATAAGATATACTATGCACTACAACATCTACTAAAATCAAAGGCGCTATCTCGTAACACCAAAATCACAATATACAAAACACTGATCAGACCAGTTGTGCTGTATGGCTCTGAAACCTGGAGTACAACGAAAGGAGACGAAGCCTTGTTACAAACCTTTGAGAACAAAATTTTAAGACGCATCTTTGGACCCATTAGGGATACACAAAGTGGAGAGTGGAAAAGAAGAAGTAACAAAGACATTTATGATCTGTTTAAGTCCCCGCTAATCACTGGTATCATGAAGGCTAATAGACTACAATGGCTGGGGCATATAGAAAGAATGGAAGATAATAGTGAAACAAAACTCGCTTACACTCAGGAAATAAATGACCGTAGACCCCGAGGTAGACCAAGAAGACGGTGGAGAGATAATACATGTACAGACCTACAAGCACTTGGAATCAACGACTGGCAAGAGAAGGTCCACCAGAGAGACGAATGGAGACGGATTGTATTTGCAGCAAAGAACCTCAATGGCTCGGAAAGCTGAAGAAGAAGAAGAAGAAGAAGAAGAAGAAGAAGAAGAAGAAGAAATAAAAATTTACTGTTAAAGCCTATAAACATAAGTGTGGAAACTCTAAAATCAAACATTGGTAAAATGCGAAAATGTGAAGATGTTGCTTGTCGTGAATTCAACGAAGATTGGGCGGAGAAATTTATGTTTATGCCTAGCCGTAGTGGTAAACCAGTTTGCTTAACTGTGGATTTTGTGTATCTGTTACAAGAAAATTTAATCTGGAACGACACTTCACGACCGCGCATTCAGACATAAATGCTCAACATCCGATCAATTCGGAGTTAAGAAAAGATTTCATAGCTTTATAAGAAAGTTCTCTGACCAGGCAGAAGTCATTTTTCACGAAGGCTAACGAACAGAGCAAGAGTGCTGTTGTGTAGTACGAAGCTGCCTGCTTCACCTTTAGCTGATCAAATGATTTCATTCTGGCGACTATTGCCTATCGAAAAATGTGAACACTTGCGTTCATTCGCCCAGAGATACATTTGTCCTGTTGGTTCGACTTAAGATGCGAGCAGTTATTTTCCGCAATGACCGTTATTTAAAAAAACAAAACAAGCAACGTTCCAGACTCACCGACTACAAAACTTAGAACGGGAATATTCTCAAAAACCCCAGTCATTAAAAATACACTCTGTATAATAATAGGATATGATTATAATACATTAAAAATGTAATCTACAACGACAATTAAGTACAGTGTATGTTTGGCTGTATAAGAAAAACGATAATGAAATTCACATTACCAATTATGTTGTTCGGGTTTCTTTATTTTTACCCTGCCCATTAAGTTACATGGCGGCGAAATTAATCGACGTTCGTAATAAGCTGGGTATTGGAAAATGTGAAAACAGAAAAATGCTCTTATATTGCATACTTTGATAATTTGAAATATCGAGGTGGACGACATAGGCGATCGTTTCTCTATATAAATTACTTGACTTTTAGTCAGGGCATGCCACACCGTACCGAGCAACGTAGGCGGTCGTGTTCCTCCATAAAAACGTCCTCTTCTTGATAAGCGCAATCAATCAATGATCGCCTTCCGCGCCGCTCTGTCAAACCATCCAGAATTTCCTGGCTCTGTCGACCCTTGTCGATCTCTAACACTCACGATCTTCCTGATTGTTACGCCTTCTCCAGACCCGCTCATCTCATTACATGGCATGACTGTCTCGTTCTAATGTGGGTAATCAGATCTTTATCAGTTGGTCCCTTGCAGTACTTTGATATTTCTCTTTTTAGCCACCCATGCGATTCTTAGCATTCTGCAATGAAATCACACCTACAGTTAGAGTTTCTTTGTATTTTCTTAATTCATTGTCAAGGAATGACAGACATACAGTAGTGATGGCGAAATTTAACGCCGTTAATCACGTTTCTGACATTCGTGGACAGGAGGGATATGTTACACATAGTTGAACATTTCTTCATCAGATGGAAGATGGGATGCTACCTTTGCTAGGATTATTCTGCTTGTTATCTTTGTGCTAATTTTCCCATCTTTTGCCCCTAGATAGTGGTATCCCTTTTGCTGTTACCGTACACTCGTACACTCGGGTTGTTGTTTTTTGCTTGGTCATGATCATAACTTTTGTTTTTGTGTCGTTTAGTTGTTTCTTCTTGTAAATTTCTTTTTAAATTCTCGAAATGCATTTTCATGTCATGCTATAAGCACAGTGTCAATATCAAAACACACATATAAATCTGCATTTCTATGGCTCTTTCATCTAACGTTCTTACAGTTTATATCATTGTTGGCGTCATTTCTATGAAAAAATCTGCGTAATTTGCTCTCCTGATTGAGGTCTTATTTTGTTATGCATTCTTAACTTCTTAATAACATTTTAATTGAATGACTCATGAGATAAATTTTTCTTCACAATCTATTGATCCAGATTTCTTTGGAATGGCAATAACATTAGATCCTTATCGATGTGCCCACTGTTGTATGTGCCATTTAGCAGATTTGTAATGATATTCCAGATTAACTATCACAATGAAAAAAATTTCTGTTATGTAGACTGACTGTTTTTTAAAATGTCATTATCTGACTGTCATTTTTTTATGGTTTATATCCTAACCCACTGGTATCTTTGTTCATTTCAATACAGTTAAAGATTTTTTTTTACTACAAAATCAGTTTGTGAATAAGTTGTAGCATGCCATTTTCATTCCTGAAAATCAAATGTGCTTAAATATTTAATGTCCCTTTTAACATAATATTTTTGACCTTTTATGTAGTAAATGCTGGCAATCTTCTGATGTGGTGGAGCTGAAATGCTGACATCAAAATGCCATGTGGTTTTAGAATGTCATCACATTTATTTTCTACAAATCTAATGTTGATTGTATGGTGTGTTTCTGTGTGAGTGCAGACCAAAAAAAATCCATACTGGGAAAGCAGAAAAATTAGTAATGTGGTTTAACAAAGATGGTGTTGGTTTTGAACACAATTTGTGAAGAGAATAATTACTGACAAATCATTACCTTTCTCTCATGTAGGCTGTGACATTTGTGGTCACCACTTATTGCAGATCTTATGTTGTTTGTCCATCAAGAATGATGATGACCATTCATTTCATCCAGTGGGGTTGAAGGTGTGGAGCCGTGGGTTCTAAGATGGCTGATAAGGCCTATTTTGGCTCGAAATGTTCTTTGACAATGTGGGCAAAGAATGCTTGACGTCTCTGGAGGAGGATTTCCTGCAGTGGTTTTTCTGTCCTGCCTTTTCTTCACAGCTCTTGCAGTCCTGGTTGCCTCGCATATAACTGCACCTTTGCGCAATGATGCACGCCACGAATTTCGATCTCTGGCTGCAGCCTCCCAGGTTTAAGTAGAGTATTATTGTTCTTGTTCGGCCTTCTTGATCTTCAAAATGTTGTTTGTTTACAGCACTTTTCACCAGCGCATCCTGTATCATGATATTCTTTACAACCAAATAAAATTCCCACCAATCCTGACTCTCTTAACCACATTACAATAATATAGCATTTCCCATGGCCAACACATGAAGCTGGAGTAAAATCCTAACTATCTTAGAATCCATTGGAATTAACCTTCCTGTAGAATTCGGTTACATTTCCAAAATGTGTGGTCATTCTATATATTAACATACCCTATATTAACATATTTTGCTTCCTTGTTAACCTCTAATATTGAAAGCTCTGCAGAGATGCATTTGTGTTAAATTTGGTATTATTTGTCTTTTGGCTCAACTGTTTATAGCTGGGAGAAACGGCTTGTTCATGGAGACCATTGTTTTGTTTTACCAATATGCACATTTAAATTGATATCAATGTCTATGAAGTCAGCATGGAGGAATGGATAAGAGTGTTCATCTTAAACATCCGGTGCGCTGATGCTGCGGTAGGGGGTTAAAATCCTACACCGGTCTGTTGGACTAAAATGTTGACTTACCATCCTTGACTTGGGAATGTAAATTATAAGTATCCCTAAAGTCGGAGTGGGTTTGCCAGATGGCAAGGGACACTCGTAATAGGGAAAGCTAATCCACACACAAAATTCAGTCCAGTACCTTAGAAGTAGTGTGTATGAACTACGCTTGAGTTCAAAGCTAGCAAGCTCCCAAAACATTTTATATATATATATATATAATATATATAATATATTATTCCTCCCCACGACGCTTGATGGCAGAAGTGGAAGATGATGATGATGATGATATATATATATACACACACATATACATATACACACACACAAATGCATGTTACATGCATATATCACAAATTAAGTTGTTCTGATAATGAAGAAATGAATAAAATGTAATATTAGTCTTTTAAAAATCAAGAAATTAGTAACACAATAAAAAAGTCAAAATATATAATTTAGTAACCAAATCATGGATGTATGAAACACATAGAACCAATCAAGGTTTCTCAGCTCATTGTAAAACTATTTAGTGAGTGCGGATATCAGTGAAAATGATCATGTGCAACATAAAACAATTGTTCTGGTAGTGTTATAAAATGTTTCATTGTAGACATGTCCTTGGTAAATGTATTCACCACAATCAGATTTATCAGTCATTGTCGTATGGATGTTCTTATTTCATTGTTTTTAGTATATCTCTCGTTTTCTATTACTAGCTTGAAAATATGCAACATTCTCTGCTGCATAGACAATGGTTTCCTGTCTATTTATTTAGGTGACGATTCTTCTGCAACGAACAAACAATGATTGGTGGCAAGTAAGAAAGGCAGATGCAACAGAAGGCTTTGTGCCAGCCAAATATGTCAAGGAAGTAGAACCCAAAGTTGTGCAGAAGGTTGTTCAACAACTGGTGAAAGTGCCTGAGAAGGTCAGAGTGAAGAAGACTGTCATGAAAAAGGAAGTTGTGAAAAAGAAGAAACAGAAGTCCTCCAAACTGCGACGTGCACCATCAGGTATAATTCATTGATAACCTTTTTAAGTAACCCTATACACATGGGACCTGGCAAGCTGCCTTCATATATTTATCATGTAACTAATTTCTTGATTTAAATCAGTTTATGGTATCCTTTTATGATCTCCGGGTGAAATCTAGTAAAGTTTTCATATTGTTAGGCATGCATAAATTCAGCCACTCATCTATCCTTTGTTTGTTTAAATCCTCCTTCACTTCCTTTTTCCATCTATCTGTCTCAGACACACAAGTTTTCTAATTGTTGCTTAACATGTGTACTGACATTGTCTGAGGTTTGTGTCAAGGATCACCTTTACTGCACATGGCACCCTCATAAGTGCTCTAGTCTCCTTCCACAGACCACACAAGCAGTATCTCAGCACAGTGCCTGCACTTTCTTGCACCAGATAGGATCCATAGTGTGTCCACATGAAATAGGCATAAAAATAACATCAAAGTAAAACAGATCCTAGAGTAGGTAACATTTTCACAGAGGATGGAAGATTTGAAAGAGAAATAGAAATGAGATGTCAACTATTGAACCGGTGACTTAATCAGTTGGCACCGTCAGTGAAGTGTCCATACATGAGTAGAAGTACAGGAAGCCTGTCATGCCATGAGGACTATTGGGTACATGGTGCTAGTCCCTTCCGATGGGTTATGTGGTCAATCTGTCCCTTTACTTGCCAGGTAATTTCTTGGTACCCATGTTAAGCTGGCTTGATATAGGAGCCCAGGTTAATGAAGAAATTCCGCATCAGCACAGAAAGCAAAATAACTAGTGATAGATATCATATGTCTACATACATTCTGCTACTAGTGCCATACATGGGCACTGTCTAAAATACAAGAGGAAACACATTCCCTTTGAAATTAAACGCTTGAGAATAGCTGATTTGTTTCTTTAGAAGAGACAGAATTAGAAGTTGTGACATTAGGAACATCAAGGTACATCAGCTGTATCATCATCATCATCATCAAGTGCCATGCCAGCTGGCATAGGCATTCATGACTCCCCACAGATCTTGGTCTTTGGTTTTCTGGATCAACTCTGCCATTGATATTCCTCCATGCCACTGTCGCAATCCACCCAGCATCATTTATCTTGGTCTGCCTTTGCCTCTCTTCCCCTCGATCTTTCTAGATGTCACAATGTTCTCCAATGCCTCTCTTCTCATCACATGACCAAAAAAAGTTGTTTGCCTCTTTTGTATTGTTGTATATAATGTTCTAGTTTCATTAGCCTCTTTCAGGCATTCGTTGTTAGTTACTTTGGCAGTCCAAGGTATTCGCAACATTTGTCTCAGGAACCACATCTCTGTTGCTTCCAGTCTCTTCCTAATTTGTTAATTTACATTCCAATATTCACTGCCAAAAAGCAAAAAAAGGTTCTATATAGCACCTTAGCACTCTCTTTCTTACATTCAATGATATTGACTTATTGCATAAGATATTCTTCATGTGCTGAAATGCAGCCTTTGCTTGTCCTATTCTGCTCTTAATCTCTGTTGTGCATCTTCCATCTGATGTTATAAACTTGGGAAGATGATGTGGTTGTTTCCCCTTGCCTTCCACATCCACATGGAGTTTTGTTACTTCGGCCTTAGACAGTCCAATCTGACTGTAAGGACAAGTAAGTGCTCTTCTCTGCTCAGCTGCAGAGCTTTCCAATTATCTTGTTGATTATACAATCTTTTGAATCTGGTTGAAGTATAATTTGACTTTGGCTTGTATTTGATACAAATTTCATCTTGTTATGACCTGTTATAGAAGATTGGCGTTGCCTACAATTTATGATGGTGGTCAGATAATTAGGACATCGTGTCGGGAAGAAGCTCAAGCATCTACCATTGTGCCTGCAGTCAGAAAAGCTGAGGTTATAGAAGTAGAAGATGTCCAAGAATCAGATGGATAGTCTATAAAGGGTATATTTTTCAACTCACTGCAGTCAGGGTGATGTATAGCTAAAGATAACAGACTTCCAACTCTGCCCTATGCTTAATGGTAAATGTGGACCACAAGTCATCATCCAGTAAGTAAAAGAAAATAGAACAACCAATGTTATTTTCTCTGTGGATCACATTTTGTATCTTATTTTTTGCAGTGAAGAAGAATAGAACAATTTCAGATAATCAGCCATACAACAAGATTAAAACTGAAACTGAAGCATATTAATTATACATCAAACACGACAGTGTTTGAAACTGAAACTGAAGCATATTAATTATACATCAAACACGACAGAGCAGCAATGGAAGGTATGATTCCAGGAAAATATAAGACAGAGGCCTACAAAGACATTGGTGGACATTAAACAAACCTTGAAAAAGCCAGTAGTTGAGTTTGGAGAATGGGGGAAGGATTGAAGCTCTTCAGCCAGACAAAGATGAGAACATCATGACTTTGGTTACATGACTACTTTTTGTCACATCATATGACGATCTTTAGTGTTTATTAACACACTTTTAATTGTCTATAATTTCAGTTCGGTCTAAGGGCAATTTACACTTTGACAAAGACAATTTGGAATCAAGACAGAGAACACTAACTACACAGTATGCTAAACTTAGCAAGCTTTCACAGGTTTGTTTCTTGCTATAATCATTATTTAAATGTGAAATCACACAAAATCACCTTACTACTTTCTGGGCATTTATGATTTGTAGATGTTACAGGAAACAATAATAAGTAGTCAGAAGTATTTGTAATATCAAAGATGGCTTGTTGACTGTCATCACTTTTAAGAGTTTTCAGAGTTTCATTAAGAGTTTTAGTGAATCTACATACAATTCTTAAATTGTTGTCATTATTGTTTTTGAATAATTGTAGTAATTTCCCCAAGCCTTCCATAACCACGTGGCTTTGGACTATGTCCTTATCCTTTATCAGTCTAAGTTGTTATGATAAGTGAGTACTCTTCTCAGTCCTGCCCTATCTGTAAGCACTTATCCCTGTGGATACTCAGTTCCAAGAATTGCATTTGCCACTGCATGGTGTATTACCCATCCTCTGCCATGTGGAGTTGGACCTGGGGTTTTCCCTTCACCAGATTATGTGATGGGAACTGCATGGGGTGGAGTCTTTCCGACAGGCTGGGATAAGACCGATGTTCTGCAAAGGACGTGCAACATGATGTTTATGATGACATATAATTGTCTTGTTATCATCTGTCCTGCTTAAAACAAAATTGTGGACTATAAACTTTTTTCTGCAATGTCATAAAATGAGTATGGTGACAGAATAAATTACTAACAAAAATAGGAGTTTGGCCCTTGAGGAGACTTTACATTAATAGTGAAAAACATACATTTTAATAATGTCACTATTATTTTGATTAAGAATTTATATTATAATTCTTTGAATTATCAGATAGCTTCAATTGTTCAAACTTCCTAATTGTTTATTAAAGTGTCTAGTGATGTGGTAAGTGTACATTTTGTAGGTGTCCTCAAATATCCTAAAATATAGATTTCTTGTCAAAAGCAGCGTGAATCATTCAGCTGCGGTCAATATTATTTTTATTACTGTTTAATTTGATGTAGAAAATACAACAAATGTATTCTTGGCCAAGATAGTAATCCTGAAAAATACAGTTCTGTTTGGTTGTTTTTCTATCATCTGAGATCAGATGTGCGTAATATTAAAATGTGTTGTCATTCAAACTGTAAAATATGTTGTGTGTATGTTCTTGTAGTGTTGCATCCATGTGCCTGTATGTTTTTTCCATCCCTAACTATGACTTACTATAGTATCAGCTTTTGCTTTAAAATATTTCTGATATAGATAATGGGAGATGGAATTTGAAATCTTTATGTGTTATCCATAATACATATTTTCATTTAACTGTTTTATGTACACATTACTGTATTTTGCAGGCTAGGAAGATCAGCCTTGAAGATGCTGTCAGACTATTCCATTTCTTCAATGAATGCAATGAATTTGAAGCATGGATGAGAGACAAAGTATGTGATCAGTTTTAACACATGTTAACACAACCTCTTGAACATGTTTAGGTTATGGATTTCATGTTTTAATATAAGACAAGGACATTTAATTATTTGTTATTCACTGTATGCTCAAAATCTATGAATCTAGAGACAAGGTGATTTAAGAATATGTAGGTAGTATTTATTCAGTTATATTATCTCAATTAACACTTTAGAAGTATCCTTCAGATACTTGAGCTTAATCAAGTAGAGCTAGGTAATTAAATAAAATTAGTATTGATTGGAAAGGCATATAAATCATACAGGTCAGTTGCTTTCAGTATTTAGCATACTCATGTGATGGATGATATGACACATGGATAAAGGAAATAGCCATATCCAAAGATTCTATTACAAGAATGACCAATATCACGAAGAATAGGAATATCACATGTACAAAAATCCACTTACTGTAAAGTTATGTGCGGCATGTTGTTCCGTATTGATGCAAATGTTGGACACTGAGTAATAAAATGGAGGCAGAGAAGATGTTTTGTTAGAAGAATGTTGTGAATATTGTAAACAGAGAAGAAAACAAATGTGGATGTATTGAGATCTGCTGGAGTTACAAGATCACTCACCCACACGAGAACACAAATAAAATGAATGGAGCATATCAATAGAAGAGGTACAATAGAGAAATTAGCTTTATATGGGAAAATACTAGACAAGAAAAGATAGTGAAAGATGCATGTGAACAGCTTGTGCAGCCAGGCAACAAGTAATAGCATAATCAACACCAATTTCATCAACATATCAAATGACAGAGGATTGGAGAGTCATGATCACCGAGGTCTACTCCAGACCAGGCACCTGAAGAAGAAGAGGTATGTTGGAACCAGACTGTTGCTTATGCAGGCAAAAAGGAAAAGAAACATATATATATATATATATATATATATATATATATATATATATATATATATATATATATATATATATATATATATATATATATATATATATATATTTATATTTCAGGTCAAATGTCCATCTCACACTGTCAGTTACCCTTTTATGTTTATGGTACCATTTCTTTAATTGCAAATTTTAACCGTTTATTACATATTTCTGACATAGACACTTACCATTGTAATGTGTTATGTACTTGTAGGAAGTAGTTCTACTAAGCAAAGATAGCCTAGCAGAGGATATGGAAGCTGTAAAGAAGAAGCTTGAGGTAAGATCACACTGATTATTAATACAGTTTTTTTTATTCTGTGCTGATGTTTGTTTATAATTTTATCTTTCTCCTCCTTCTGAAGAAGACTTCCCTTCTGATCTTGAGTTTGTATTATTTCTTGTAATTTTTGTTTTATTTGTTGCTATTCAAACTTTATTTCTGTAATATGCACCTGATGAGATGCAACCAAATATGCCAGGCAATATATTTTGCAAGATGTTGTTTGTGTCTTCATTATTCAAATCTCTTATATTTGTTTGATGTGCCAGTATGGTGTTTTTTGTCTTCTTTCAAATCTATTTTGTATCTTCTTATCTTTATTTTCAAGACTAAGTGTTACCTTTCCTAACAAACTGATCTAATCTTATTAAAATTTGGTTGCAAAGTATTAACACTGTGAACTTGCAACAATAATATGTGTGAAATGTTTATAATAATTACATTTGTAAATATGATTTTCAAAATCTCTAAACCTCTGTTAGAATCTACTGACAAGTCTGGCAGCAAATAAAGGACGCCTTGATGCAATCAACAATTTGGCAGAAGTGATTATAAAATCTGGCAGCTCACAAACTGATCAAGTCAAGAAACGACAGAAAGAAATTAATGACAGGTGTGTATCTCAGCTCCTATGCCTTGTTTACATTGCATGCATGTTCTTGCTGTTTGAATTAGTTTCCAGTGTTGTCTAAACTCATCTTTAGCTTGCCAAATCAGCCAAGGTCAAAGAGTCCTTTCTGGTATTTAATATGATTTAAATGTAAGTGCCTACAGAAACTTTCTCTTTTTATAGAATCCAGTGTCTGCTTTTATGATGATGATGATGATGATGATGATGTAATCCCTTTAGCTGTGAGCAGATAGCTCTTAACCTTCCATTGCTTCTCTAACAAAAGCGCAGGTCCTCAATTGTGGCAATAAGTGTAGAGAGTATTGTTGATAGTATTGCGTGGTGAGAATCAGTTTGTTGCAGGTTAGCTAATTTTAGGAAATGTAATAGTAGGTGTTTAACTGATTCCTGATGATGGAAGCGGTGCTTACAGTGTGGTTCATTCAGTGGCTCTATACTGTTTTTTATAATTTAATGTGCTTTATATACGTTCTTGAGCTATCTTCATTTTGTACATTAATTTGTATTATAGACATTCTTATGACCATCTGTGAACGACTGCTAGTTTAAGATACAATAACAGATAAATCAGCATTTTTAAGGATGCTTAAATTTGAACAGAAGTGTGGCTCCAGCAAGGAGGGATATACAAGAGGACAAATCCTACATGTTTACCCCTATTGTTCCAGGATCAGCATCTACGTCTCGTGCCGTTTGCTGCAGGGGACAGATCTATGTTTGTTTGCCTGGAGTGCTATGATGTCTGTTCTTAGACCAAGGCCAAGTACATTGATTCTTCTTCATGAATTTCCCCCTGTCCTTTATGAGTCTCACATTTACATTTAATTTAAATATGATTACTGAAGCTCAGGAAGTGGATGGAATTAAGGATAAGTAATGGAATGTTTTAGTAAGAACGGGTGGAGGATGGATTAGGATACTGACCTTATACACTGTGGAACATGCTGTTATTGTCATGTAAGGCAAGTGATTTTATCTATCAGATGTGACATACACAGATCCCAGCATGCACATTGTATGTCAGCTACTTAGCCAGGCAGCCTTTATCTCTGGAAAACAATCCCAGGGAACACCATAACTATACAAAATTCCATGGTATGAAAGTAAATATGCAGGTATTATAAAAACATATTTTTGTGATGTGGTAATCTCCAAACTCTTGTAATCGACAGATGGAAAAGGCTGAATGAGTTGAAGACAGAGAAAGAAAAAAGCCTGAAAGGGGCTTCAAGGTAATTCTTGCCTGTGACATGCCCTTTTTTCATGGAATACATTCAGATTAATTGATATTACAAGAAATATACAATTCATTATATATATATTAAGGATACATTCTACTTATTCTCATGTTACTGTACAAAAGAAATATAAGAAAGACTATTAGGTATAAAGCATACTAACACTGTTTTGTGTTCTCTAAAGCAGAGAATATAGTGTTCGCTGTAACAAACAGAAATATACTTTTCAAGCTTAAGTGGTTATAATTAGAATATCATTTATATTTTACAGGTGTTTTTAGTTTGTGTTTGTGTCATTATTAATCTGATGTAAACCATCCCATATTTTTTGTACACATTTCTAGTTTTATTTTGGAACTGAATCTAGTTTAAGTGAAGCAGAGACCAGTTGCTGCATTTTTCTGTGACAGCACCTCTTGTGGGATTATCTTTACCTGTATGCTTGTAGAAAACCTGCAGGTTAGCTCTTATGGTTAGAACTGCCAGTGTTTGGGGGACAGTGATTTCAAGTGTTCTTTAAGGGATAACTTCTACTGCAAATTTTTTATTTTGCCTTCATTATACATTTTTAAATTCCCTATTACCATTAATATATCAGTATTGTATTGAAAACTATTACAATAATTAACACCTAATTGTTATCTCTAACTGAAAACTCATAGACAATAATCATGCACCATATTCTCACATTCTTTAAGAGTTAAGGTTGGATTTGAAAATTAATTACTCTAAGGATTATCAAGACAAGATATATATAATGCTAACCATTAAGTCGAATATTTTGGGTCATTGATTATAAATAATGGTGACACAATGAAAAGAATTAAACAACGACTATCAATTGCTCTTCAAAGACTAAAACAACTTAATAAATTATGGAGTGGTGCAGATAGAACTACAAAAATTCGATTTTTAAGAGCATGCATCTTTCCAATTGCAACATACGCCTGTGAGACCTGGACACTTACTAAACAAGCTGAACAGCGCATAGATGCTTTTGAATATAAATGTTATAGACGGGTTCTAAGAATATCTTGGGTAAAGAAAAGAACAAATGCATCCATACTTCAAGAGCAGAATATTGAAGAGGGTTGGCTATTAAAGACGATAAAACAAAGAAAATTGATATATTTTGGTCACTTGAAATGTCATGAGAGTTTGGAGAGAACAATAATGGAGGGGTATATGCCTGGGAAGAGAGGAAGAGGAAGGCCAAAGAGAAGATGGGTGCAGGATGTGGCGGATGATCTCCAGATGGGTGTATCAGATGCGGGACATCTTGCTTGTAATCAAGAAGTTTTCCGGAGGGTTGTTATGGGAGCGAGGTTCTGCAAAGGACATGCTACTGAATGAACGAATGAACCATTGAAGATTGTTTTTTGTGAACGCTTACTGTAATTTAGTTACATAACTTTTTAGACACTTGTCATCTTAAACATTTGAGTCAGTCCACTTTAAAACATCAGATGTTAAATGGACTTTTAAACAGAACATATACCTTTAGCCAAACAGTATTAGAACAAGACAATATAATTTTACTAGTACATGTCGAAGTGGTCAAGCTAGCTGTCTTGCACTACAGAGGTCATGAGTTCATTTATGGACTTTGTCATTCAGTTCACAAATGTGCAGTTTTTCATAGAGCCCTGGGGATCATCACTGGAGCTACAGAGTTTGTGCTCTGTCTAATGCTTTCGTCAGCCAGCTCCTCGAACAGAAGACCGAGCCATATGGGATAGAACCTGGTACATTTAAGTTGCTCCTCTTTCATCTATCTTCCTTGAACTTTTACTAGTACATATAGCTACTGTGGCACATTGGTTAGTGTGCTTACCTACAATCATTGCGTCCTGAGTTCAGTCCCCAGTAACAATAGAAAGTTTACTCGTCAGTAGAGGCCTGGGTCCACCCAGCTTTATAAGATTGTTACCAGATAATTTTAACAAATATTGTGGGAAGAGATGGTGTTGAGGAAGAGAGCTAACCAAGCTCATCACATGTGGTGACCTAATGCGCATGAAGACCAAACATCTCACACCCTTGCAGCATTTTTAGCCACACTAGTATATATTCTGTTAAAATGAATTGTCTGATACATTGTATGACACATATTTACCATATTACTGTTTGTTTACTCTATTTGTATGTGACACCAGCATTGAAATGTTCAAGTCCACTTGCGATGAGCTTCAGGAGTGGATTAAAGAAAAGAAAAATACTTTGGCCAACGAAGGAGTTGCTAATGACCTTAAAGGCATAGAGGCTTTACAGAGAAAACATGCGGTAAGGATCTTGTAATATTGTTTACATAAGCATGCAGTCTTCTGTTAATTCTTTTTGTAAGTTGTAATATGTGGGGAGTGGGGTGTGTGTGAGTATGTGTATGAAAGAGAGAGAGAGAGAGAGTGTTTATTTTGTTTTGCTTTGTTTATAATTATTGTTGCAACATTATCATGATTCAGTATGTTTGACTAATATTATTGTGCAACAAAAACACAAGTTCATCATACTCATTTAAGACACAGTTTCTCTATGGGAGACAATACACAGTCATGAGTAAATGATATAATATCAAATGTTTCTGTTTTAACAACAGCAACTGGAAAGAGAGTTGGTTCCCATGGAAGAGAAAATGAACAGAATGAACTTTTTGGCTGATTCGTAAGTACATTATATTTTACATAACATTTAACACCACATCCCAAAAGATGTATTATATGCTTATGTCATTAATTGTTTATATATTAATTTGTTATGCTTCATAATTTATATTTTCCTGAAATTTATAGTTTATACATGCAGAAAAACACCTGGCCTATTCCCTCATTATTAAAAAGATATATTTTGATACATCTAATGCTTAGATTAAAATGCTATCTTCTTCGTCTGGTAGAAGAAAAAATAAAGAACTAATCACATAGCTCATGGCTGTGATGCCGTGATGAAAATAAGATCTCTGCGAAGGACCTGCTTCATGAACATGAGCAATGGACAGGAACTAGAGTAACGCTTCAGTAAAACTCCAGACTTCACATGCAGCTTGCTGAAAGTGCTGGACCACAAAACTACACCTAGAAACATTTGTCACACCTGCATTGTTTATATACCTGTGTGTTGCTGAGATCCTTAAGGGAAGCAACAAATAATAACACTAACATACCAAGCATGTCACAAGGGGCAACTAAGGAGGGCTGACATGAGACTGGCTACCTGTAGAAAACATTTGCTATAAAATCCAACCAATCATGAAGAAGTCCTACAAAGGGCTTTGTGTGAACTGTTTGAGAGTATGCTCCACTGAGAGATGGAAAAACAGATGAAGAAAACATTGCTCATGCCCTTTTTGCCATTGGCTTCAGTGTAAGCTGTCATGAAATCTCATGTGCCTTTCTTAATTAATTATGAATAGTATAACTGTGCCCCTGAAAAATACAAAGACTGAAAGGATTGTTGCATGCAAACATTATGTATAGAATGTGAAAGATGGCTAGGCATATTATATTTAGAATACTCGTAAAAACATAATGTAAAGAAGTTTGAAATATTCAAAGCAAGTAATTGTATAATTTCTGTCCTCACTTCTAGTGTAAGGTCATCTTATCCAGATGAGGCTGGTTATGTTAACCAGAGGCAGAAAGATCTACACGGAGAGTGGGGAGACTTGAAGGTAAAACACAGCAAGTAGAATTCTCAACTGACAATCGTATGCTAAACCAAGAAAATGTAAGAATGTGGTTTGCAACCCAGCATGTAACTGCATAGTGTGTGAGCTGATTAAACAAAAATGAAATCCAGTGTACCGTTTCAAATCATATATTGGACGTTACTTATGTAATTAGCTGAGTAGAATTGTATTTTTCATATTTTCTTTATTTTCTGTTCTGTTAATAGTATCCCTATTTTACTGTAGATTGATCATATTATTGTTTTGAAAAGCTACATACATGTTTATTAAAGTACACACTGTTTCTGTTGTATAAATTATGTTTTTTGAATTTTGATAGATATTTATTTATTTACCAGGATCAAGCTCGTGCAAGAAAAGACAATTTAAGTGATGCTCACAACCAGCAAAGGTTTAATGATAATGCCAAAGATCTTGTAAGTAACATCACTACTGACATTTGTCAGATGTAAACAATCTTTACAAAATACAACAGTTCACAATATATATGGATTTATAATGTAACAAAGATTAACATAATTTGTCTATATTTTGCTATTCAGTGTAAATTCTGTCTCACACCAACACTTGCAACAATGATGGAAGGAGTGGACCAAAATAAATAACATGGGATTGGATTGATCAGCCAGTGGAATAATAAATAACTCTGGGTTTTGCATAATCAGTCAGTGACAAAACACATAGCACTGGGATTGACATGATCAGTCAGTGACAACACACTCTCTGGGATAGACATGATCAGTCAGTGACACAACAAATAGCACTGGGATTGACATGATCAGTCAGTGACAACACACATATCATGGGGATTGACGTGATCTGTCAATGACAACATACATAGCACTGGGATTGACATGATCAGACAATGACAACATACACAGTGCTGGGATTGACATGATCAGTCAGTACACAACAAATAGCACTGGGCTTGACATGATCAGTCAGTGACAACACACATAGCACTGGGATTGACATGACCAGTCAGTGACACAACAATTAGCACTGATATTGACATGATCAGTCTGTGATACAACAAATAGCACAGGATTTGCATGATCAGTCAGTGACACAACACATGGCACTGATATTAGCGTGATCAGTCTGTGACATAACACATACCACTGCTATTGGCATGATCAGACAATGACCCAATAAATTGCACTGGAACTGGTTTTCATTTCTACTGTTAGTAATTGGTGACTGCCTATATATTTACATTGATTAGTGGCACTATCTTTAATTGGATTTACTCTTTTTCTATAGGGACAGGCAAACATCGGCCCAATATAATGTCATGCCAAAGTTAGATGAGTTAATTGAAATGTACGAATATCAGTTTTGCTGTAAATGGACACAATGTGATGAATATCCTCTACAGGCAATATCTATAAACTAATTTCACATGTTTATGTTCAATTTATCACATATTTATGTTCGATGTATCATATGTTTATTAATTTTACCAAATGGTTTGATTGTGTTGTAGTGTAATTTATTGATTAAAATAAGAATCCTAAAACCGTCTTGTGCATATGTGTATTTTATCATATACTAATTCACTAGCTTCTGTGGGCAAGTGGAGTAAAAAGGAGCCTGGCCAGTGCTGAGATGCCCCATGACATCAAGAGTGCAGAGGCCATGCTCAAGACTCATGATGAAGTGCTGGATGACATCAAGGCCCACAAGGACAAAGTAAGATGAACATAAAGCCTGTCTTAAGAACACCAGTGCCTGATGCATGTGCATACAATAAGGACTTTCAAATCTGAGTGGTTGTTTACAGCAAACCAAATTATTTTTATTAACAAACTAGAAACAAATGCCATACTCATATTTCTTGGTCTGTTAATGTGTATTTTAAAAATTGTATTTGAGATTTGATTTTCCATTTTGCCTGTGGTTATGAATACATAAAAATGTTTTGAACTTCTTATGCTGACCCTGTTCCAGTATATCCTACGTGAAATAGTAATGTTTCTATTTTATTCTGAAAAAGCATTTAATCTTTCTACTTTTGTTGGCCTTCATATTGCACTTTACTTTCATTTAAATCTTTAATACTTTACTTCAGTCCTGCTGTCATTTTAATACTCTGCATACGGATAAACCCATATGTTACCAGAGCCACAGACGGGAAAGTAAAGAATAGTAACACTGTAACCTTCCTGTACTAGGTGATTAAAGAGTGTTGCTGTGAGACTGGTTACTTTATATTCTCAAAAACTGTTATCTACTGCCTGTACAGTATCTTGCAGTGTAGGGCAGGGGGTTCTTGAGCCTGATGAATTAAGGCCGCCTGGCTAATGCATTCGCCACAAACTGTGCAGGTTAGGGTTTTCTTTTTTCCCCCAAAACAGAAAAATCCACACCGAGGAATCAAACCTGAGTCTCCCGAAGGAAAATCTGGCATTCTAGCCACTTGGCTAGCAGCTCCTCAGTTACTTTATACAATACCAGAAAAAGGTAATCATTTCATCAACCATGAACTAGCCTACAAAGGGCTTGTAGGCCTATGCTCCAATAGGGGTCTTAAAGGATAAAGAAGAAGAAGCAGCAGCATATTGATATATATATATATACATATATATATCACATTGTTTATAATCTCATTAGTTCTTCCTTTGAACATGTTCACCAATGTTTTAATTACATGCTTGTTTCTCACATGCTTGTTTCTCACATGCAGACATTCTGTAGCATCATTTTTTATCTGTTATTTTCTGTTTTGTTTTATTTAAAACTCAGCTCTTTTTACAGTTCATAAACTATGGGAGCCTCTAATTGCATCCTGATTGCATGTCAACTCTATTCATGTGTTAGAATATGGGTAATTTAGTGTATTAGTTGGGCCATTATTTTAAACCTGGTCCTCATAATTTCTAGATTTTAGTTGGTGTAAGGACATAAAATTTGACAAGTAACCCGTTTTACCTTTTTTGGGGATAAAAACTGTGCCTGTATATACATTATTACATTAGTAGTTTTGCTCTTCATAACTAAGACTCATTATTCTCAACAGCATTAAGTCTACTTGTGCTCTTGGCAAAGACATTGTGTCCAAGAACCCCAAGGCCACTGATGTCAAAGACAAAGTGAAGAAACTGGAAGATGAGGAGAAAGCAGTCAATGATTTGTGGGCATCCAGACAGAAGCAACTGCAGGATGCTTACAATCTGCAGGTTTGTGTTATTTCTGACACATGCTGTCTACACATAGATACTACATCCAGCATGTGCTGATTATTATATATTTTGAGAGATATTTAATATCAGTGGGAAAAAGTACCAAAGATAGGGCCATAAACTAAAGTTTACTTTATGTATAGACTTTAAGCATTTTGTAGAAGAGTGATGTGATGGCTTTAAAAATATTTTCTAGCTGACAATTGTAAGATCTTGATAGAGCAAAACTAATTTCCTTTTCCTCTGCTTCTGTCCTCTTTTGAAGGGAGTGTAACACATTTAGTTACGTTGCAGTCCAATTCTTTGGTCAGTATGTTTGACACCTGTATGCATTTGTTTAAATGTGAATTTATGTAGACAAATTCCAGTACAAGGTAACGATCTGTGTCTACCTGTAGTATTTCATTCCTATAATAATTGTACCATGTTGAGGCCTTACAGTTAACACCTTGGGATTTCTACCTGCAGTGGGATTTTAACATGTATTCGTGCACACATGACCTTATGTTTTTTGCCCTTATCTGAGAAGGTTAGGTATGACTCTTGGTGAAACTTCATTTCAAGAGATGGAGTCATACATTTATATTTAGACAGCAGTGTAGACATGCAGGGTAACAAGAGTTATTAAATTATGAAGTCTAAATTTAGAATATTTAATCGTTAAGTCAAATCCATGTATTGATTAGAAACAATGGAAAAAAACTAAAACATTACTAATAAGCATTCATTAATGGGTGACTAACATTTCTATGATGGATTCACTAATGTAGAGGGTATGGGTAGATCTGAATAAATTCCAAGATGTGAGTGAACGATGCTGGTGCTGGATAGGGCAGACATTGAGAAAATCAGTCCTGGATCATATAGTGCACAAGAAATAGAGGAAGACTTAAAACACATAGAGAGCATAATTAGAGACAGATGAATAATGTGTGGAGACATGAAGAGAGCTGTAGTAGATAGCAAAAGATAGGAGGGTTTGGCATTACTTGGTTGATAAGCCATTCTTCATTGGGTGATAGAAGACAGCAGCAGAAGAAGATAAGGCTAGGTTGTAAGAGTTCATATGGTTGCAACTGTCAAGATAGAGTGTACATGTAAATGAATATTTGTGTTACAGGTCTTCAACCGGGAAGCTGATCAGATTGATGCGGTTACCAGCAGTCATGAAGCATTCCTGGATTTTGATGACATGGGGGTAAGCATCTTCTTTATTTGTCACAGTTTACTCTCTCGTAATTTAGTTGCATTAACATTAATATTATAGTCTGCAGTTTTATTCACCAGAAGTAATTCTTTGTTGTGCATGTTTACTAGTGATTTGAGAACAACTATTTATGGTAACATCTTATGTTTTATGTGAGAATAAAATAAATAAATGAAGACTATATTTGTTAGAGAAATTAGACATACACAGTCCAGGTTTCTTTGGGCACATTATGAGTAGAAATAAACTAGACCATTTAGTGACAACTGGCAAAATTACTGGGAAAAGAGCAAGAGAAAGGCATTTATGTTGCTCAATTTGGCTGTCGAAGAAATTTTCAGCATTCTTCTGTAAAACCACATCTCTGAGGCCTTGAGGAGTTTTTTAAAATCCTTGTAAACTAATTGTCCAGGATTCACAGCCATGTGCTAAAACTGGTGCAGTATAGCACAGCCGTGTGCTACAACTGGTGCAATATAGCACAGCAGTTTTTGCTTGTCCTATTCTGATCTTTAACTCTGCAATAAATCTTTCATCTGACGTTGTCCATGTGCTGAGATACTTGGAATTTTGTACTAGACCCAAATTAATAACGTTGAATTTAATTGTAAATTCAGGCATGATCAGTGTCTTGGGTATTACCATTTCTTTTGTCTTTAAAATGAGGCCCCCCCCCCCCCCCCCCCCCCCCCCCCCACCCAATTTCTACTAAAACCACTGTATTTCTTGTCATTTCTTCTGACTTGTTGCTATCAAAATGGTATTATCACCATAATGAAAGTCATGTATGTCATGACCATCAACCACGATCCCTGGCATATTTTCTATGCATCTCATTATAAGCTCACTGTATTATGAAAACAAATTGGGGGGGGGGGGGGGGGGGGGGTACACACCTTTTTTATGCACTGAAATATTTCTAAATAGTTGTTGATTCTTATGTCTGCTGTTTACTGCCAATTTATTACAACATATACAGAACCAAATATTTTATTTCCAAATGTCACCATCAGTGCCAGTCATTCCCTTCCTTTAGATACCATTTGTTTATATTTGTGAATGCAGTTTGTAAATTATATATAGATTATATTATATATTTTGTAATTCTGTGATTCATGTTTGCTATTTATTGGGTGCCACTTTTATGATACTGGAAAATTTAATTTGATAATAACTTTTATACAGAAGGTGTTCACTAGTTTAATTATTGACATGAAGAAAGTTTTGTTTGATTTGTTTGAACAAATTACTTGAAATGTTGACAGAAACTAGTCACTGCTGTTAGAACAGTTTAATGTATAATCATTCTTACTTCTATCAGAGCACAGTTGATGATGTTGACGGGCTGTTCAGACGCCATGAAGACTTTGAGAAGAAGCTGAAGGCACAAGATGACAAAGTCAGAGCTCTCAATGAACTTGCTGACAAGCTGCTAGCAGAAGGGCACCCTGACGGTGAAAAGTCAGTTGATACAAATAATGTCTATATCTTTAGCCAAGTCATAACATCATATAGTAAATTACATCGCACAGTAGTAATGGTAGAGCAGTGGCCAGCACAATTGCATGCTGGTCTGGTGGTCATGTGTTTGAATCCTTATTGAGGTGGATTTTTTAATTGACCTGGGCTGCTAGGTTAACCCTGCCTAAAAATGGGTGCCAGGAAATGTACTGGGAAGCAAAGACAGCCGGCGTGATATTGACCACCCACCCATCGAGTGCTGATTGGTCTATACAAATATGGGGCTAGCACTATATACCCAGTAGGGCTCAAGGCATGTATCAGGTTCTTGTTCACTTTATTCATGCAGCCTTGTGGCCAAGTGCTTTACATTTTGTTAGGGTGTGCAGCGTGTAGCCTCGACTGTTCCTGATCTACCAACAAGACAGCAGCTCTATCTTTCAGTTTGTCTGTTTTGGTAGACCCTACATGCATAGCTGTTGGGAAATTTGGGTACACGGAACACTACAGTCAGTGAAACAAGACACTGGAAAGTGGTGTCGAGTCATATTGTAGTGTTTTTATAGTAAAATAACTAGTATCAGTCATAAAATATTTTCAGAAATGTAGAAGATATGAAAGGGATCGTCATTGGAGGATGAAACATCAATAACATTAGATATGCGGATGATATAGTATTGATCGCAGACAATGAGCAAGATCTGCAACATTTAGTAGATGTCGTTGCTACACAGTGAACAACTAGGGTTAGAAGATACAGGTTATGGTCGCTATTAGGAAAGAGGAAATATCCACAATGTAATATACAAGTAAGTAGGAATATTCTCAAACAAGAGAATTGGTACAGTTATCTCAGATCAGTTTATCATCATTTACTATAGAAAAACAGAAATATTGAAAATTAATAAACAACATAATAGTAAAATATAACGAGAATAATTATCCCTATTTATGAAAAGGAAGCATGCTGTAAATATTATAATTGCATGAAGGGAATATCTAAACAAAATTAATCTAATCAGAAACAACAGACTTACTTCCAAATGAGATTTGAACCGAATGGTTTCTTTTACATTATTAGAAATGAACATTTAATGTTTTTCTTTTCCATATTTCTTCTTTATTTGGTACTCATATTTGTTTAATTATTGTTCAGTTGCTTTTTATTTACATCATCCATGTCTTAATTAGCTTGAGTAGTTAGATTTTATGTTTCCTTTCTAAAGGATTGATAAAAGAAGAAAGACAGTGCTGGAAAGAAGACAGAAGGCCAAAGATCGAGCTGCTCAGAGACACCATGCTCTGTTAGATTCTCAGGATTTTCAGAAGTTTAAGAGGGATGCAAGTGAGGTATGGCAATAGTAAATGTCATTGTTTTGCATGAAGTAATCTAATGTGTAATTAGTTTACGAGGGATGATAGTGAGGTATGGCAATAGTAGATGTTATTATTTACATGAATCAGCCTGTGTAATTAGTTTAAGAGGATGCTAGTGAGTTATGGCAATAGTAAATGTCATTATTTACAGGGATTAATCTTGCTTGCATGCTTGCTTGCTTGTGTTCGTTGGCTTGAGCTCCAGCGTGAAGTCCTGTATGTCGGATGAAGGCATCCTGTTGTCCAACATCAGTGTGATGTCATACAGGACCTGAGGTTTGCGTGAGTATCCGTTGTCCCAGTCTGGCTTATTGGTGTGCAGACTGGTGGTTCCTCGCCATACAGGCAGACACTCTCCGACTTCGGCGGAATCGGCGATCCTACTGACTTTAGCCAGGACCCCGAAGGGACCTGTTGCCCAGGACGCTCGACGAGGACGCATCAATAGGTCTTGGCCAGTATATAACCCAGCCCTGGAGGAATTAATCTAATGTGTAATTAGTTTAAGAGGGATGCTAGTGAGTTACGGCAATAGTAAATGACATTGCTTTAATCAGTCTAATTTGTAATTAGTTTAAGAGAGATGATAGTGAGGTATGACAAGAGTAAATGTCACCAATGGGTATTGTAGAGTTGAGGGATGGAAGCAGTTGACATATTCTGTTTTTTTAAAATTTATTTTGGTTTAGAGAAATAATTTTGTTTTAAAATGGTCACTATATATATATTCAATAAAAAAGCAGTGGAAAGCATTTTCCATTCAGTGTGAAGCTAGGGGCCTTTTTGCATTGTTTGGGAACATTTAAGGCTGGTTATAACAACAACAACAAAAAAAACCTAAATTTAATTTTTTGTTCGCAGCAATGTATGTGAGTTCCTAATTAGAACTTTATTATTGTAAAGTAATAGTAAAAACTATTTTTATACCAAAATAATTATCACTTAAGGGTGTATTAATTACATGTTTGTTCCCACACTAAGCCATCTTTAAAAAATAAATGATCTTAATGTGTATAACATCAAAGAAAGTATTTTACTCCATTCTGTATTGAGAGTTAATTTCTGGAGTAGTTATCCACCCATTACTGTCACCATTTACTAGTAAGCATCCTCATCTTTATGGTGATGACAGTTAATGTTAAATAATCATATCACCTCTATAATTCTGATTGCATCAAGTAGTGATTAATGTGTGTTTATTTCCCATGTGTGTTATAAGCTCTCAGATTGGATCAAAGAAAAGATGAAAACTGCCACAGATGAGTCATATAGAGACTTAAGTAACCTCCTGGCCAAGTTACAGAAGCATGCAGCTTTTGAAGCTGAACTCAAAGCCAACAATGAAAGACTCAAAGATCTTCACAAGGTAAATATGAATAGTTTCTTGATGTATTTATGTTTTGTTCTGTAAACAGTTTCATTCACATTCTTTGATTAATATATATATCACTTGAAAAAGCACTTGAGCACAATCTATATTTGAATGGTTCTTTTAGCATCCATATTCTTAAATAAAAAAAAACAAAAAATAAACTTACTCACACCAAGAGAAAAATTTAAACAGCTTTCATATGCGGTGTCTGCGAAGAATTCTTGGTATTAAGTGGCAAGACAAAATCACAAATACTGAAGTATTGGAAAGATCAGGTTGTGTGACAGTTTATTCCATGCTCAGTCTTCGTAGACCTAGATGGATAGGACATCTTAGGAGGATGGATGATGGTAGAATACCAAAGGACATCTTTTTTGGTGAATTACAGATGGGTAAGAGATCACAGCGTCAGCCTCTACTACGATACAAAGATGTGTGTAAGCGGGACATGATTGATACAGGCATTGATAATGCACAATGGGAGGAAGTCGCCGCTGAACGTGTTGCATGGAGGGCAAATATCAGAAATGGAATAAAGACAAAGGAGAAAATTATTGCAGATAAGTCACACACCAAGCGTTTGAGACGTAAGATGGTGCATGATGGTGGAAATGACTACGTGTTCACATGCACCCACTGTGAACGGACATTTACAGCGCAAATTGGCCTTATCAGTCACACTCGCTACCGCCATACGTAAAAGTTATTATGCCTTTTTAAAGCACAAACTATCGTCTGTCAAGACGGCAAGGTGCCAATGATTCTTAAATAGAAAAAGTGCAGTAGTGTCCAGACTAGTGCAGTCAGCTCTTGACCAGGTGGTTCTGGGTTCATGTAACCATGTAGTTTGGATGGTGTATGTAACCATGTGAATCTCAGCTGAACCCAGCTCATAAAATGGCTACCAGGAAATATAGGAAGTAATACTGACCACATTACTCACCAAGTGCTGTTTTTTATAAAAAGAAAGTGTAGGCTTGATACTTATTCTCTTTCATGCCATTGATGGTAGTGAAGTGAGGTTCTAAGATTCATTACCTTATCCATCCATCCATCATGTGCCATCCCGGTAAGCGTGGGTGGTCATGTTCTGCCATCTCACTCGATCACCAGAGTAGTAGATCAGCTCCGTGTTTCTGTCTCGACCATGCCACAATGCCAAGCCATCCAGGTACTTGCTTCTAGATCTTCCCCTTGGTCTGTTCCCCTTGATCTTACCAGTTGTCACCAAGTTCTCCAAATCATTTCTTCTCATAACATGCCCAAAATATTTTGACTGTCTACGTCTAATGTCTCTAATCAGTTTACGATCTTCATTTGTTTCTTGAAGGACTTGTTCATTGGTCTTTCTGGCTGTCTATGGTATTCTTTGCATTTTCCCCAGAAACCACATTTCTACAGTCCACACAACATGATTTTCTTGGCATCTGTAAAGAAGGTAGTTTGCCATTGCTTTCCTTCCTAGCAGTGACCATACTGGTCAGTGACCATACCCGTTGTCTCCTAAAAAAAAGAGATCCTCTGCCTACCGTCGTGAATGTGGAGACCATAACCTACAACTATCTGTCGGCTGCTCTCCATCTTCATCCACCACCTGCACCCATACCTTTCAGTATGTGCTGAGGGTGAAATAAGGTTCTTTACCTTTTACCTTTTCATTATGTGCTGAGGATGAAACAGTAAGGTAAATAATAAAGAACTGTACCTTTTAGCCTTCATTATGTGCTGAGAGTGAAACATTGTTCTTGATCTTTTATGAATCAAGACTCTTTACCTTTTACCCTTCACTATTTTATGAGGGTGTTCTTACCCTTCAGCATGCTGAGGGTGAAACAAAGTTCTTAACTATTTACTCTTTTTTTTCACAATTAACCTAGTGTTTTGGTGTACTGAAAGTGAAGGTGAATCTACTGGTTTGCCTGAAGTGTCAATGTCTTTCATGACAAATAATATCTCTTGTTGTTAAGTTGGGAAATCACTTTAGCTACATTTATGTTGGATCTTTTTGAAAGTTAAAGACTAGTTCACACATTTAAAACACTGGGTTAATTTATATGAACATGAGACACATATTAGATGCCTTAAAATTAAAATGAACATTGTAGAAACTATCAGTTTATAACAAGAGCTGCTTTCTATAGTGATTAAACACTTATTTTAAAAATTATGATTTTGCAATTGGGGACATTGTCACTGATTTTGTCACTGTTTACTGATCATTGGCACATATATGTATACATGTAAAACTTGGACATGATAAGCTCAGCATAACAAAACAAGGCAATTAAATATAAAGAACATTGTGTAGAACATTCTACGATATCAGTGAGCTCATAATATTGTCCTGTCATCGTTCATTTCTAGACTGGTGATTTGCTGATTGCTGAAAAACACCCCAAGTCCGAAGAGGTGACAAAGATTACAAGTAACCTCAACAAACAATGGGCTGAGCTCAGTGAGAAAGCTCGTGACAAAGGGAACAAACTCCGACAGGCCTCAGCTCAACATACACTCAACAGGGCCTTGGATGATGCACAGGTAACAAATCGCAAGTAGTTTGGATTCTGGTCATACGGTTGCTCTTATTTTCTCTACATAGGGCTGTTATATCATCACAGAGAACTTAGCACCCATGTCTGTCAAATGTTCTTACAGTTATGTTTACATTCGTCTGTTTGTCCATATTGAAGATGTCAGTCTGACCACTGCATTAGTTGCCTCTGTGGCAGTTAGGAGATAGCCAGTAGTTCTGTTAATGTATTGGTTTCTCACAGAGTCGTAAAATACTAAATATTGAATACTGAATTTATGACTCAATATCACGGCACTCAGGACATTCCTTCACAAGTTTTTTTCTCTCTCTCTCGCTCTCTCTCTCTCTCTCTCTCTCCCCCCCCCCTCTTCAAAAGCACAGAGGAGTTACCATGCTAATTATTCCAGAAAGATGAAAGAATAGTGTGCATCATTGTGAAATAATATTGCTTCATCAACCTGATCACTGTATTGTATTTATATTTGTTTTTCATAAGAGCATGTACAACAAACAGTCAGGGTACATGTATTCTACTCCATGGTAAAGCAAGGTGTTTTTGACTTTTGCCCTAGCATGTATATTACTTGGTTACTTGGGGAGAGCAGCCTTCATACTTCAGTCTGAACAGTTCTCACAGCAAATACCTGCAGTGGCACATGTGCTGTAATAATAGCTTTTGTTTGTTTGTTGTCAGACAATTTTAGTCAGTTATAAATTTCAAGTACTCTTTCAGCAAGAAGCATTAGATTTACTATAAAATGACAAGATGGTGTGGCTGATGTTCCTGTGGATGTTTTGAATTTTCACCAAATTATCCTAACAAATAATTCTAAATTAGTTAGATCATTATGAGCTGTTTTTAAGAGCATGCATCTTTCCCATTGTCTGTGAGACCTGAACTCTTACAAGATGAAAAGTCGCTTAAAAGTCTACAGGGTCGACTTCATTGCACCAGGTTTTATCCCATATGGCTCTCTCTCTTTTCGCAGCACAAGCTGCCGAAAGCATCGCACAAAGCACAAACTCTATGGCTCCAGCGACGGCCACCAGTCATCTCAGAAAAAAATGCACATGTGAACCAAAGGAAGCGGCCCAGAATCAAACCCAAAACCTTTGAGGCCTGAGTCAGACAGTTTGACTACTTTGCCACGGGGACTCCTGTTACTAAACAAGCTGAACAGCACAAAAATTCCTTTGAATATAAGTGTTATAGACGAGTTCAAAGAATATCTTGGATAAAGAAAAGAACAAACGCATCCATACTTCAAGAGCTGAATATTGAAGAAAGTTAGCTATTAAAGATGATAAAACAAAGAAAATTGAAATATTTTGGTCACTTGAAACATCATGAAAGTTTGGAGAGAACAATAATGGAGGAGTATATGTCTGGGAAGAGCGGAAGAGGAAGGCCAAAGAGAACGTGGGCGCAGGATGTGGCGGATGATCACCAGATGGGTGCATTGGACGCGGGACATCTTGCATATGATTGAGAGATTTTCAGGAAGGTTATTAAGAGAGCAAGGTTCTGCAAAGGACATACTACTGAATGAATAAATTATCAGCTGAAAATCACAGCTTTTTTTGTTTAGCTGAATGCAGCCTTTTGTTATTTTCTGCAGTGATCTAGGAAGATCTGTACTAAATATTATTCAGGTAATGAATGAATCACCCAAATAATTGATTGATTGATTGATTGATTTAGGAATTGACATCACAGCATTCGGGGCATTCCCATAAGTGCTCCGTCCCCATCCTCAGCAGCCAGCGAAGAGTTCCAGCACTAATAGTACCAGTAGCAATCTGATTATAAGTCCGTCTCGCCTTTCCTTAGAGCGTTGAGAAGCTTTACTAGAGCACAATTACAAGTAACAAAATGGACGTTACGGCAAAAGCCTTCATCAGCACAGAATAAACACACACAAACCGACACAGCTATATGAAAAACTCTACATGAAAATATAAATATAAAAGTGACTTATCTGTATCCTTTTTGTGGCTGGATATATCTTTCAAACGATCAGCATGTTTGACTTACAATGGAGTGACATTGTAGAGAAACATTATCCAAACACCTTAAATAAATTCTCTGTTTCAGTCATACACATATCCACACACTTTCATATGTGAGTGAGCTATATCTGCTGTGGGATATGAAAGTTAGTGACCAGAAGCATATTCATGAATAGACTAGTTTATGTACAATATATACTATGATACATCACACTGAACGTTTTCTGTTTTGATAGTCACTAACATATGTTTCATTCTTTCTTTCCCCAGTCTAAATTAGATGAAATGGAAAAGTCAACAGGCAATACAGATCTGGGTTCAGACCTCAGAGGTGTTAAAAACCTTCTAAAGAAACACCAGGCAAGAAATATAATCTTTTTTTCTAAAGAAAACAGCTATGTTCTTATTTGTGCACTATTGGAAAATAATTATGTTCATGGTTTGTTACATTTTTGTTATTCTAGAAACTTGGTTACCTGGTTGTGGGTTGTGACCACTGCAGGGGTTCCCAAGTGTTTCTTTTGGCCCTGGAAGTTTTCTTTGCAGCCAATGCATGACACAAGTGCATTATTTTCAAAAAAGTTAAATAGTAGAGTAAATATACAGTATTACATATGGTAGATTAAATACACGGTAGAAGTGGCTGCTGCGGTATCCAGATTTTTTTATGGTACTGTATATTTAAAGTTAAAGAACACATTGCTCAAAGGCTGGGATTTAGCGGGAAGAGCCAGTCACACATCTCTCATGCTCGAGACTGAAAGTGTTGCCAGGATAATTGTGATTTTTGCAATTATTTTTATAAGTCATTCAGGTTTCATAGGGAAAGTTCTCAACACTTTTATATTTCAGTATGGCAACACTACAATAATTTACTAATGGCACTAACACGGATGTTCCATAAAGACAGGTAGTGTTTTAATATCCATAGAGTACAGAACAGCAAATAGAAGCATGCAGCATTCTCGTTCAAGCATTTTTTTAAAATGTTGCATATCCCTTACAGGACGTTGCAGTCAACACCAGCATTTTTCAGCTGCTGTTGATGTACTTGGCTAGATTACGTTCAGTAGTTTGTCATTGCTTTCTGAGCGACCGGCTCACATACCCCTTAAGTTACAG
This sequence comes from Cepaea nemoralis, assembly GCA_014155875.1. Taxonomy (NCBI): domain Eukaryota; kingdom Metazoa; phylum Mollusca; class Gastropoda; order Stylommatophora; family Helicidae; genus Cepaea; species Cepaea nemoralis. The sequence goes on along the minus strand of JACEFZ010014145.1, from coordinate 38,520 downwards.
ATGTGGCGAGAACCGTTACCAATTCTTGTGCACATCACGTCACTCACAAGGGTATACGGGATTACGGAGAAAGACGCTAACTTCTAGGCCAGGGAGACCAGCGTTCAAGGATAGGTGAGAGGAAAACCAGCAGAAGAGTTGACATGCACAAGAATGTTCAAATTCATAAGGTTACTTAAAGATCCTGTTTCGGTGCCATGTGGCAGTATAGGGTTAGGTACATATTTTTGGGGAGCTGTGGTAAAGTATTGGCTAGCCTAGTGACCGGCCTGGTTGTCATGGTCTCAGATTGCCATTGAAGTAGATTAAAAGAACATTGACATAGGTTTGCAGAAATTGGTAATGGGAAATGTCCTGGGAAATAAAGGTGGCTGATATGATATTGACCAATCAAACATTGAGTTCTGATTGGACTAAAATTATGGGATTAGCTTCATATGCTTACTAACATGTGTCAAGTTGTGTAAAAGTGCCCTTTTGGTTTTACCTTATACCCATTAAGGTGCGAAAAGGAGTACTTTATCTTTTTAACCATATTTTTAGGCCAATGACCACTCGATGGCTGATAGGGTCAACATCATGGTGGCCACCTTTTACTTCCCTTAGCAATTCTTTGTTACTAATTTTATGAGGCTTGGTCAGTCCATTAGCCATGGGTTACATAAAAATCTTTCCCTCGAGGGAGATTTCAACCTAGGCTGCTAGACCAGCAGATGAGTGCACACTGCATGGCTACATCTTCTAATACAGAATGTTAAGTCGCACAATACAACTGCAAACTGCTTTTTCAAGGCATTATGTCTAGAATTAAGTTAGAGCATCTAACATATCCCAAGACTGGAACTACAGGTTACAGTGAATAGCAGTATTGATCTGTAATTATTCATATGTTAAATAAAGGGATTAACGTTAGTAATTTTGTAAGTAAGTCACTTATAATCTTTATAAAATGAGCAAATAAAATATATGTATATTTTTGTGAATTTCAGAATCTTGAAAATGACATAGCATCCTTGTCAGATACCATACAGGATATTGTTGCACAAGGCAAAGAAATGGCAAATGCCGGCCACTTCAACTCGGCAGGAATTCGGCAAGCTGTGGATGAATTCAACAGAAGGTACACAGCTACAGAGACTTGTTTTTTAATATAATACTTTAAGAAATATAATCACCTGATATGTTTTTCTTACCATTGTTGTAGTTTTATCAAAAGATAATTGGACGGCATTGTTTTATATGGCTGCTTCTTGTTGTTGACTTTCAAAGTCTTTGTTACTTTAAAGAAAATTCACATTTAGATCTAAAGAAGTTACAATAATGACACAATGAGACAGTAGTTAAATACTTTAGAAGTGATGTATGAAAGTAACTGCATGGACATGAAGCAGTCAAGATCATTTTACCATGTATCTAAGTAAAAGCGCCCTCTACATGCCTTGAGGTGTATGTTACCAGACCCATATTTGTATAGACAAGTCAGCACTCAATGGGTGATGTTATCATGTAAGGAGTAGGAAATAAATGTATGGTGAGTTTGGTTGGTACAGAAAGAGCTAAGAAGTTTTGTCTCAGTTAATATTGAAACCAGTTTTGCTGTATGGCAGTGAATCTTGGAATGTAAATGAACAAATTAAGAAGAAATTAGAAGCAACAGAGATGTGGTTCCTGAGACGAAAGTTGCGAATTCCTTGGACTGCCAGAGTAACTAACAACGACTGCCTGAAACAGGCTAATGAAACTAGAACACTATATACAACAGTAAGAAAGAGACAGCTTTCTTTGGTCATGTTATGAGAAGAGAGGCATTGGAGAACATCGTGACAACTGGAAAAATTGAGGGGAAGAGAGGCAAAGGCAGACCAAGAGAAACGATGCTCGATGGATTGAGATGGTGGCACAGAAAAATATCAGCAGCAGAGTTGATCCGGAAAACCAAAGACCGGGATCTGTGGAGAGCCATGAACGCCTACGCCAGCCGGCATGGCACTTGATGATGATGATGAATATTGAAAGCTTCAACTATTTGAAATAGGGTAAAAGAAATTTTATCACTGAAATAACAGTTAGTCATGGTCCCAACTTCATGGCAATGGTTCGTCCCCATAATGATCCATTCCTGTGCCAGTGAATATTACACAAAATGCGCCTCACTTCCCCATGTGAAAAGTGGAACAGACAGCAGTTTCAACAAACCAACAGCCTGCACAGGCATACTATGCATAAGGTCGCTGCCAGATTGCCAACACAAAGGTCCCCACGAAAAATACAGTTCATCATCGATGGAACGGCAGTCACTAGAAAACTAGCAGCCACACATTACTGCATAAGGCAAACACAGTTCAGCACCTGGCTGGCTGCCATTTTTCTGAACATGTAGTTCATGATATAAATAACCGCGGACAAATGTAAAAGCAATCCACAAGAAATTCACAGCTCACAGTGTCGCTCCACACACTCAACTCATTAGCTGGGCAACAGTGAAAGTTCAACAGTATGAAATAAAAGTATGATTATGTACTACCTGGTCACTAGAAGCTTTTACTATAGTCTGTTTACTTTTGACGGCCCCAATATAAAATACCATATCTCAGTAACCAATTGAGGGAAAATGATGAGATTTAGCATATAACACCTTATCATTATGTCCATCCAACAAAAAAAAAATTTTTCTGGAGATTGTATAGCAGATTTCAAAGTTTGTTTATATGCGGTATACAATTTACGGGATAGAGATGAAGTGCAGAATATTAAATATATTACATCTTCACACGGAAACATTAGCGCTGAATAGTTAATTTTCTCGTGGGACATAGGATTGACCCTATAACAAGTGCCTCGCTTAGAGCCTTGTGTCGTTGTCCGAACTGGCGGGGAATTACTGTAAAACAAGTTTGTTAGCGAGAAATCACTAGTTTTTCACCAAAATATCAAAGAAGTGTCGCCGCTTTCCATGATTTAACTTGCTTTTGGACCTATCAAAGAAATATTCCTTGGGTGGGGGTAAATATTAGACGGCAGGAAAAATTTCATAACGATATTAACAGACAGTTTTCAAAATAATTGATCGTGAATGAAGGCATTCATTTCTGGATATACTATAATACTATTTCATCATATCTTATGGCTCACAAGGGTATACGGGATTACGGAGAAAGACGCTAACTTCTAGGCCAGGGAGACCAGCGTTCAAGGATAGGTGAGAGGAAAACCAGCAGAAGAGTTGACATGCACAAGAATGTTCAAATTCATAAGGTTACTTAAAGATCCTGTTTCGGTGCCATGTGGCAGTATAGGGTTAGGTACATATTTTTGGGGAGCTGTGGTAAAGTATTGGCTAGCCTAGTGACCGGCCTGGTTGTCATGGTCTCAGATTGCCATTGAAGTAGATTAAAAGAACATTGACATAGGTTTGCAGAAATTGGTAATGGGAAATGTCCTGGGAAATAAAGGTGGCTGATATGATATTGACCAATCAAACATTGAGTTCTGATTGGACTAAAATTATGGGATTAGCTTCATATGCTTACTAACATGTGTCAAGTTGTGTAAAAGTGCCCTTTTGGTTTTACCTTATACCCATTAAGGTGCGAAAAGGAGTACTTTATCTTTTTAAACCATATTTTTAGGCCAATGACCACTCGATGGCTGATAGGGTCAACATCATGATGGCCACCTTTTACTTCCCCTAACAATTCTTTGTTCCTAATTTTATGAGGCTTGGTCAGTCCATTAGCCATGGGTTACATAAAAATCTTTCCCTCGAGGGAGATTTCAACCTAGGCTGCTAGACCAGCAGATGAGTGCACACTGCATGGCTACATCTTCTAATACAGAATGTTAAGTCGCACAATACAACTTTAAACTGCTTTTTCAAGGCATTATGTCTAGAATTAAGTTAGAGCACCTAACATATCCCAAGACTGGAACTGCAGGTTACAATGAATAGCAGTATTGATCTGTAATTATTCATATGTTAAATAAAGGGATTAACGTTAGTAATTTTGTAAGTCACTTATAATCTTTCTAAAATGAGCAAATGAAATATATGTATATTTTTGTGAATTTCAGAATCTTGAAAATGACATAGCATCCTTGTCAGATACCATACAGGATATTGTTGCACAAGGCAAAGAAATGGCAAATGCCGGCCACTTCAACTCTGCAGGAATTCGACAAGCTGTGGATGAATTCAACAGAAGGTAAACAGCTACAGAGACCTGTTTTTAATGTACATACTTTAAGAAATGTTGTCACCTGATATGTTTTTCTTACCATTGTTGTAATTTTATCTAAAGATAATTGGACGGCATTGTTTTATATGGCTGCTTCTTGTTGTTGACTTTCAAAGCCTTTGTTACTTTAAAGAAAATTCACATTTAGATCTAAAGAAGTTACAATAATGACACAATGAGACAGTAGTTAAATACTTTAGAAGTGATATATGAAAGTAACTGCATGGACATGAAGCAGTCAAGAACATTTTACCATGTATCTAAGTAAAAAGTAAAAGAACCCCCTACAAGCCTTGAGGTGTACAGTACCAGACCCATATTTGTATAGACAAGTCAGCACTCAATGGGTGATGTTATGTAAGGAGTAGGAAATAAATGTATGGTGAGTTTGGTTGGTACAGAAAGAGCTAAGAAGTTTTGTCTCAGTTAATATTGAAAGCTTCAACTATTTGAAATAGGGTAAAAGAAATTTGATCACTGAAATAACAGTTAGTCATGGTCCCAACTTCATGCAATGGTTCGTCCCCATAATGCTCCGTTCCTGTGCCAGTGAATATTACACAAAATGCGCCTCACTGCCCCATGTGAAAAGTGGAACAGACAGCAGTTTCAACAAACCAACAGCCTGCACAGGCATACTATGCATAAGGCCGCTGCCAGATTGCCAACACAAAGGTCCCCATGAAAAGTACAGCTCATCATCGATGGAAGCGGCAGTCACTAGAAAACTAGCAGCCACACATTAGTGCATAAGACAAACCCAGTTCAGCAGCTGGCTGGCTGCCATTTTTCTGAACATGCAGTTCATGATATAAACAACAGCGGACAAATGTAAAAGCAATCCACAAGAAATTCACAGCTCACAGTGTCGCTCCACACACTCAACTCATTAGCTGGGCGACAGTGAAAGTTCAACAGTATGAAATAAAAGTATGATTATGTACTACCTGGTCACTAGAAACTTTTACTAATACTATTTCCTCATATGCCTTATGGCATGGAAAAGAGTGTTATTGCCACTATTTACCTGACATAATAGCTGGGAAATGTAGGGGTGAAGTGGCTAGCTTGTTTGTCTGGTGGTCATGATTTCAAATCCTCATTAAGGTGGACTTTTAAAAAAAAAATGGACCTCTGCCCCTCAGGTCAACCTGGCCTAAAAATGAATACCAGAAAATGTCCTGGGAAGTACAAGCAGCTGATGTGATATTGACTTCATCACCCGATTGGTCTGTAACAATATGGGACTAACGCCACATGCTCATTGCACCACAAGATGTGTAAACAGATCGTTTACTTACTTTACTTAGATTTTAGTTTATTAAAATATGATATGCACTGTGTTATTTGAACTCATAATTTTTGTGGTCATCAGATTTGAGCGCATCAAACCTTCAGTTGCCTACCGCAAAAGCAAGTTGGAAGAATCTCTAGAGTACCATCAATTTTTGTTTGATGCCAACTCTGAAATTCAGTGGATCAAAGAACATATACCTGCTGCTGCATCTACAGACTATGGAAGGAGCCTGATTGATGTACAAAAACTTCATAAAAAACATCAAGTGGGTATTTATAACTTACTGACTTCTTTTTAGGCAATAAAGTGCATAGCAATATCATAGAAATATGTATATAGTATTTTAAAATAGCACTGTTATTTGTTAGGCTACATTTTCTCAATGCATAAATGGATTAAGAAATCATAGACAGTTTTAGTCAACGAGTATAGAATGTAGCTGAGTTAATTACAATTTATTGTAGGCATTGATCAACATATAATAAGTTGCTTGGTATAAATTTGAAGTTGTCTACAATTTTCACACTAAATAAGTGTTTCACTGAATTAATATACAATTAGATCCATTGATATCTTTACATCAAGCTTTTTCTGTATTTTCCCATGTCCCCATCACCCACTATTTTGGTGTTATCTTCTGATTTTAGCCAGTATCTTCTGTTTTTCATTCTTGTCTTTATTTCTGTTAAAATTAAGTAATGTTCTTGAAACTGTGAAGCAGACAATTTGTAAATGTTTTACTCTGTACTTATAATCTAGGATGTTGACAGAGAAATCCTGGGCCACCAGAATGCCATAGACAAGGTCACAAATGAGGGTGACCACCTTGTAGCTGCACATCACTACAACTCAAAGTCTATCAGGGACAAGAACCAGGAGCTTCAGGTGTCATGGGATGATCTTTTGAAAAAGTCCAAGAACAGGAAGAAAAATTTGGACATCACTCTTCAGGCTCAGAAGGTACACTTAAATGCACACTAAAGTCTTTTGTCTGTTGCTCTGAAGATTACAACTCATAAATGTAAATGGTTATTGCAGCTTCTACTACTCTGTAATCTCTGTTTAATATTTCCAAGGAGTTATGCACATGTTATTTTTAAAAAAAAATTAAAAATACACACTTGTTCTATACCGTGTCTCCATTTACATCACATTTTTCTTGCCCACTTCTAGTTCTAGAGCAATTTTCCTTCATCTTGTCCATCAATACTGCTTACAGTTTTATTTCATTTTCAGTCATGTCATATTTTTTTTCTTGGTGTATAAGATTCTGTTTTACTATGCAGCATATTGTAAACTATGTTTCTGTATATGAATCTGTGCTGTTTAGATTTCCTGACAGTTATTGATGACACTTCATATATATTTCTTTTATCTGTAACAAATGTTTGCCTAGAAGTTTAAAGTCAATATGAAAAGAAACCGGATTTCTAGTAGTTGTTTACTATATTATGTGCTCTAAAATACAAATTTGTCATGCAAAGATTTTCAGAATTGAGTAAATTGTGTCAACATCAGCTTAATCTGTCAGACAGTATATAATTTCATTGACTACATAATTTCTTGAATGTTATGAATAATTATAATTGTGTTGTTCCATTGCCAGTACTTCTCTGAGGTGGCTGAGATAGAAGCTTGGATAAATGAAAAAATGTCCTTGGTTACAAGTGAGGACTATGGTAAAGATGAGAATGCTGCTGACACATTACTGGCTAAGAACAATGTAAGTTGAATTCACTAATTAACAATAAGTCAAACAGTCTCCAGATGTATTGAAGTCATCTGATCATGTCTCCTATTCTCGGCAGCTCTCTTTAGCTGATTAAAAGTCTGTACTCCAGCATCCTTTCATGCTTGTGTGCTGTAGTTTTTCCTAAGAAGTTCTCTTGCTCTGTTGTCCTGAATCTTGCCTTCCAGAATTTTCAGTAATAAGCCTCCATTTTTAATATTGTGACCAGAATGAACCAAGATAACTGGTCCAATATGACGGAAAGGCTGTTGAGCTGTTAAAACCTCTGGAGTGTTTTTGCTTCTGGCTATGGTTTGCTTATTAATTTTCCTTATTTTGGACTGGTAGTTCATGGTTCCATTGCCCAGCTGTGGATTTTATGTGGAATGTCCACGGTTGTTTATATTGTGAATTGAATGTTTGGAAAAATTGCGGACAGCAGGTTGCTGAACTATTTGGTTTTGTCTTATGCAGTGATATGTGTGCAACTGCTGATTTTCTAGTGACTGCTGCTTTCATTGACAGTGAACTATAATTCCAGTGGTAGAATGTTGGTTTGGCATTCTGGCAGCAGTCTTATGCAATGTATGCCTGTGCATGGTTTTGGTTTGTCTGAATTCTGTCTGTTCCATTTTTCACATCGGACAGTAGGAACATTTTATGTGATATTCATTGGCATAGGAATGGATCAATATGAGGTTACCCATTGCCGCGAAGTTGAAACCATGACTAAACAATAACAATAAAAACAACCTTTATAGACATGTTCAGTATATATTGCCACAGTTCACTATCAGTTTCACTGGCATGCCCATGTACTAAATGAGATGTGCTCAATCTACACGAATATAGACATGTTCGGTATCTATTGCCACAGCAACTGTTTCTTGGTTGCATTGAAATTCCTTGCATACATCACATGCAATAATTCCAGCACTCCTCCATGTTACCTTTGTTGAACTGTCACTCGCAGTAGTGAACAGGAGAATATGTGTAGTCTCTGGATATAACATTACTTTCTTATCCACTGATTTTCTTCCCAGCAATATGTCCTCTGCAATATGCAGGGTGTTAATTCTGTTACTGATAAGTTGTGAAGGATCTCTTCCAGGTTTTGATAGTGGTTTCATATAATTATGTAACCAGTCCTCTATTACCTTGGAAGTCTGTGTACTGACATTGAAGTCTTTCACAATATTGTGCATTTCTGCACAACTTCGCTGCTTGTGTGACCATACTGTCTGCCATCATGTCCTGGGACAATATTCTTGCTGACTCTTAATGCACAATTAATGTAGTATGCAGACTTGTTGTGTACATTTCTGATACTTTCATTTACATTTCTGATACATTTGTTTATATTTCTGATGGATTTGATTATTTTTCTGACACATTTGTTTATATTTCTGATAGATTTGTTTATATTTCTGATAGATTTGATTATATTTTTGTCACATTTGTTTATATTTCTGATAGATTTGATTATATTTCTGACACATTTGTTTATATTTCTGATAGAATTGTTTGTATTTCTGACAGATTTATTTATATTTCTGATACATTTGCTTATATTTCTGATGGATTTGATTATATTTCTGACACATTTGTTTATATTTCTGATAGAATTGTTTGTATTTCTGACAGATTTATTTATATTTCTGATACATTTGCTTATATTTCTGATGGATTTGATTATATTTCTGACACATTTGTTTATATTTCTGATAGATTTGATATATTTGTTTGTATTTCTGACAGATTTATTTATATTTCGGACAGATTTATTTATATTTCTGACACATTTATTTATATTTCTGATAGACAAAACAATCCCTGACTTTACATGGATGAGAAATGTAAAGTCAGGGAATCTTATGCGCTTTGACAACCACTTCCCAACCAATATATGAAACATGCATGCTTGCACATGTTGCCTGATTGCCCAATCTCTTATATTATAGGTTCTAGAAACAGACATCCAGACATACCAAGCCATTGTAAATGGACTGGGGAAAGAGTCCAATCGTCTGTTCAAACTTGGATATTCAGATCCACAAGCATTGAAAAAAGCTCAGGTATATTGTAAACAAAATATTTAATGACCCTTTCAAATACCTTGAAGCATCCTGGGTATACATTCTTTGTTTGTTTGTTTGCAGATTTGTTTATTTGCAGATCCTTTTACATGCACTGAATTATATTTGGTAAATGGTCTGATGCCCTTATGTGTTTAGACCAACTGGCACACAATGTGTTATGTGGTTAGTATGACACAGAATATATGGTGCTAGACCCATATTGTTTTGAACCAGTTGGTACTCGATGGGTGATGTAGGTATATTGTTGAATATATAAATATATATTTATATAAATTATGTCTTTAAAAATAAGGCATTAGTACTGTATTTTTAACATGTTAGAATGATTTAATTATTAATTTTTTTGCCTTTTCTCTTTTTGTGACATTGGTTCCATAATTCGCAACAATGGGAACTGCCCAAAAGAAGTCACAAGGAGACTGTCCATAGCAATGCAGAGGTTAAACAGTATTAGGAGCCTAAGACACAATAGGGGCAGTCACATGAGACTGTGTGTACCTTTATGTGTATGAGAGAATTCTGGCTTTTGTTGGATCTCAACCTGTATGTGTATAGAATTATAATAACTTTCACGGGATCTCAACCTGTACGTGTAGGAAATTCTAGCTTTCACTGGATCTCAACCTATATGTGTAGAATATTATAGCTTTCACTGGATCTCAACCATACATCTATAGAATACTAGTTTTCACTGAATCTCAACCTGTATGTGTATAGAATTCTAGCTTTTACCAGATCTTAACATGTATGTCCACAGAATTATAGCTTTCATTGGGTGTCAACCTATATGTGTTTTAAAAAAAAACACCTATATGTGTATAGAATTCTAGTTTTCACTGGATCTCAACCTAAATGTGTATAGAATTCTAGCTTTCACTGGATCTCAACCTGTTTGTGTATAGAATTCTAGTGGTCACTGGATCTCAACCTATATGTGCATAGAATTCTAGCTTTCACTGGGTCTCAACCTGTTTGTGTATAGAATTCTAGCTTTCACTGGATCTCAGCCTATATGTGTATAAAATTCTAGTTGTCACTGGATCTCAACCAACCAATCCTCTTTGTTACATTTTCTGCCTCATCAGTGAGCTTACATCTCATCACAGGGTTAACCACTGGCATTTATTTATTACTTTCAGGTAATATTTAGTTAGTTAGTCATCAGATAACCTCACTGCATATCAAACAGTTCTATCCATAAGTGCTCGAATTCCCCTCCTCAGGATCTCCCTCAATGTTTAGCTGTTGATGACACCAGTTATGTGTTGGTTGGCTTCTCGACTTTGGACCCCTATTTCGCCTAGGCAATACTGCTTCATGATAGTGATGGAATGAAAGAAAATGAGATAATGTATGATATAGGTATAATGATTTTCAGATATGATCTCTCTTGCTATTTTAGGAACAACTTCAAGACAGTCTGAATAAACTGAAGCGGTTGGCAGATGAAAGATGTCACCACTTGGAAAGGTCTAAAAGACTGCATGCATATGTAAGAGAGGCTGATGAGTTTGAAGCATGGATAAGTGAACAGATGCAAACTGCCACATCTGAAGAGTATGGCCAGGATTATGAGCATCTGGAGGTTAGTCTGTTGTTGCCATCAAGTATTTTGTGAACACTTTCCTTCACATTGAATTTACTTTTTAAAAATTGACTGTAGCTTGAAATAAATACTTCATTCCACAAAGACTAAAATGTAACATGCAGATTATCATGTCATAAGTATTATTGTATGCAACTTTAAAGAACATAAAAAAAGAAACCACATGTATGCGCGAGTGCGCACACACGCATTAGCATTATTATTCGACTGCGATGACATTGATTCTATATACCACCATTAACTTCATTCAAATGTATAATTTATGAACTGTATCGTGTTCCTGCATATGGCAATCACCGTCCAGAGTCCCTATCCATTATATGGTCCCTGTCGTCAAAGGATTACTTGCCATCCTGCTGCTTATCACTCTTAACTGTCAATAATCACTGTCAAATGTTATACACCCACGGTTCGACCACTGGTACAAACACACAAACCATGCATTGAACTCACGTTTTGTGACTCTAAGTTAACAATGCTTTAATTTCTTTATTTCACTTAATATAATTTATATTTATTAACCGGAGCCGGTCTCCGTGGTCAAAGGCTTGTGAACGAGGTTCGTGAGCCGCTTACCAGGCATTTGAAATGCAGCCGTGACCGATTTGTGCAGCAGACCATGTCGCATTGCGTTATAACGTGTTGGTATGGGAGCTGGTCGTTCAGAAAGCAATGGCAAACTATGGAACGTAAAAAGTTACCTAGTACATCTATGGCAGCTGAAAATGCTGGTGTTGATTGCAACGTCTGCAAGGATATGCAACATTAAAAAAAAAAAATTATATTTATAATCTTGAACTTAACAAACACATATGATGGTAAAATGAAGTGACTTAAAAACCAATTCATTATTATTGTTTTTATATATATATATATATATATAAGGGAAAATTATGAGAAAGAACTAACTGAACTCTTTGTAAAATTACCTACGGAAAGAAAAACAGTGGAAGAAGAATGGGAGATGTTCAAATCAAGCATTTTAAATACTGCAAAAATAACATGCGGAACCAAGAAAAAACGCAAAACACGGATAAAGAAAATAACAAGTTGGTGGAACACAGAAGTAAAGAAAGCGGTAAAAGAAAAAAATGAAAAATATAAAAAGTGGTTGAAGAGCAAACAGGAATGTGATTACAGAGAATACAGAATAGCGAGAAGACATGTGAGTAGAATAGTAAAGAGGGAAAAACAAAAAGACTGGGAAGAGTATGGAGAAACCCTAAATAAAAACTACAAGGAGGCAACCAGAAACTTCTACAAAAAGATAAGTGCAATGCGAACCAGAGGAGAACCCTTTGACCCAACTGAAATAATTAACAGCGAAAATGGAGAACCAATAAGTGAACAAAAACAGATCCTAATAAGATGGAAGCAGTATTTCGAACAACTTCTCAACATCCCATCAGATGTCACAGGAATTCAAGAGACCTACACAGATGTCACAGAGGAACTAGAACCAGACATACTAAAAGAAGAAATTATAGAAGCCATCAGAGTAGCCCCATTAAACAAATCACCAGGACAGGATGAAATACCAAATGAACTAATTAAAGCAGCAAGGGAAGTAGGAACAGCTTGGCTACATAGACTATTCAACCATGTTTGGGTAGAACAACAGACACCACGAGACTGGGGAAACACCATAATTATCCCAATTTGGAAAAACAAAGGCAGCAAAAGAGATTGCACACAATACAGAGGCATTTCACTGTTGAGTCATACTGGGAAAATATTTTGCAAAATTCTTGAAAAAAGATTACGAACTACTTTAGAACCCCAGCTAAGCGAAACGCAGCTTGGATTTAGGAAAAACAAAGGATGCACAGACGCCATTTTTGCTCTTAGACAACTTATAGAAAAATCAATTGAATTCAATGAAACACTCTACCTAGCCTTTGTCGACCAAGAAAAGGCATTTGATAGGGTAGATAGAAACAAGCTGTGGGAAATCCTTAAACAATATGGAGTGAGTACACATCTAACAAACCTATGTAGAAGTTTATACAACAACAGTGAATGCATAGTGAGAGCAACTGGAGAACACTCAGAACCCTTCACCATAAGATCTGGAGTATGACAAGGTTGTGTCCTGTCCCCTCTCTTGTTCATAACATATATAGACAACATATGTAAAGAAACCAGCCAAGCAGAGACAGCAAGAATACCGCATGACGAGAACACAGAAGAAGAACCATCTGCAAATCTAACCATTAGAGAACTCCTGTTTGCGGACGACCAAGCACTAATAGCAAAATCAGAAGCTGAATTACAAGACCACATGAATAGTCTAAACGAAATGTGTAGGGAACATAACATGAAAATTAGCACAAGCAATACAGAGGTAATGACTATAACTAAAGAAGAACAAACAGCAACAATTCACCTAAACGAACATCCCTTGAAACAAGTAAAGAGCTTCAAGTACCTAGGAAGTATAATATCATCAAATGGCAGATCAGAAGACGAGATCGAAAATAGGTGCAATAAGGCAAATCAACTCATTGGACAAATGGCACCAATACTAAAGAACAAACATGTATCAATAACTACTAAGAAAGCACTTTACAACACAATCTTCCTACCAACTCTGTGCTACCAATGCCAAACCTGGACAATGACAGAAAAAGAGAAAAGAAAAATCACAACAACAGAAATGAGGTTCCTGAGAAGAATACTCAACGTATCAAGAAGAAATAAGATCAGAAATGAAGAAATCAGGACTAAAGCGGGGGTTAAAGCTGCTCTAGATTTTATTAGAAAGCAGCAAGTCAAATGGTTTGGCCATGCAAGTAGGCTACCAGTCAACAGCATGCCACAACAAGCAATGATGTACAGACCAGATGGAAACAGAGGAAGAGGCCGACCACGTAAACGTTGGACGGAGGGAATAACAGAATCCATGGGAATGTCGATATACGAAGTCCATAACCGGGCACTCTCACGAAGTTTATACTTCACCTCGACACCGCAAGGTACAAGAGGAACATGATGAGATGATATATATATATATATATATATTTCCCCGTGTTTCCATCCTGTTTCAGGATATTGCGGTCAACACCAGCATCTTTCAGCTGTATGTTGATTCCTAGGCTAGATTACGCACATCAGCACGCCACGACTTTCTGAGTGACCGGCTTCATATTCTCATAAGTCACTAGCACGACTCAAACCACTTCTAATTCTCGTCAGCTCACGTCGACCACGAGAGTATTCGGGTTTAACGGAGAAAGCTGCTAACCCCTCGGCCAGGCAGCCGGCATATATATATATATATGTGTGTGGCAGAAAAACAGAGAGAGAGAGAGAGAGGGAGAAACATTTTTACAACTTTTACTGTTAGATTGAAATGCCCGTTAATACCTTATTTAATTCATTGATGATATCATGTGGTAAACTCCTTTCCTTTTAGATCTTACGAAGCAAATTTGATGAGTTCAAGCGCACAATTGAGGCTGGAACTGAGAGGTTCAACATGTGTGAGAAATTAGCCAAGTATATTATAGATGATCATGGTCCTCACACTAAGGATGTGGTAACCAGGCAGGAGCATGTCGGGTATGTATTGACTTTCTTTTTGACATGATCTCTTATATCTGCTTGTGTAAAACTGTTTGTTCAAACAAACCTAGTAATTGTCGATTGAAATCCTTAATTGAGAAGTGCATTTACCATATTACCATATGCTATTAGAAAGCCTCCTTCGGTCATGGGTTGATATGCCTTTATAGGAATAAACTCCCTACTGCATAGTGTGCTGTTACTTTCAGTGTGTTGCTTTGTAGATACCTTATATATTGGTAGACCACATCTAGAGATGGACTTTGAACACATCTGTCTGAGGGTAGTTTTAAGGCAAAGGATAAAGTGTTCTTACAGCCCTATTCAATGCATAGATGGCACTGGATGATACTGATAGCCATAGGTTAAATTAGCTGTCAGTGAGAGTTAATTAACCTTGTTTACATACTATTAACTCATGTATGGACACAGTATTAAGTCTATATATTTGGTTATTAAATGCACACCAGAGGTGATATGGGCAGTAATCAAGCTGTTCACGTGTACTGGTACAGAGAAAGCTGTGGTATCTTATTGTGTGGCAGGTCCAGCTCAGAGCTATAGTTAGTTAGTTAGTCAAGGTTCCAACTTCACAGCAACGGGTCATCCCCATTATGCTCCTTCCTGTGCAGCGAATATCACACAAAATGCTCCCCACTGCCCAATGTGAAAAGTGGAATAGATAGGAGTTTCAGCAATCCAACAGCCCGCACAGGTACACTGTGCATAATGCATCAGAGTTATAATTATTGAGAAAATAATCCTGCCACTATTAGGGATGGAACCTTAGACCACCATGTTGTTAAGCCCTTCTTCAACGATTGTGCTACTGTGACCTTTCTCTTTCTCCTGAACCTGTAGAGCATCATGGAATACATTATTGGAGCATATAGACAACAGAGACCAGAAACTGCATGGTGCTGGCGAGATTCACAGATTTAATAGAGACGTAGAGGATGCCTTGTCCAGGATACAGGTATGTAGCGTGGAAACAACATATAGTTCTTCCTATTATTTATCTTATATTGACAGTCACTTATGGTAGACATGTGTCTTTAAATTTCAATATCACATTTTGTGCTTTACATTTATTGATAATTATAACCTTTGTAAACATTTCTTAACTTTTCCTGCCCCATTATTCTGTTACGTTAGTAAAATCTATCCCAGTTGTTGCTTAAACTCTTTCTGTCCCATAGTTGTATTATTTTAACCTAACCTATTAAGAGATTGTTACTAAAGTACAAAACACATTGAGATAAAAAGTGTTGGGGTAATAACTGCCTGAGACTGAATGAGTTAATTGTATGGGACAAATATATTTTAAATTATTTAATATAGTAAGAACCTCCCTCATTCATGTTTGGCTGTGAGTTAATGTGTTTTTTTCACAAGAAATCTCTATCTGCACTGTTATATGTAATTATTAACTTGTGAATTTGAAGTTCAATTTCATTGTCTTTAGTAATGTATTATTGAGTATATATATTCCACTACCTCTATTAATCATTTTGAGTTTTTGTTAAATGATTCTTTACTTTTACCTAATGGTTTTAGATAGCAGTATCAAACTGGGTCATCAGGACACAGGTCAAAGCCCAGTCAGTTTGCACAGTGCTGTAAGGTTGACCCAAACTCATAAAAGAGGTATCCAGTACTCTCCCAGGAAGTGAAATCGTAGCCAGATAGGGAGATCATCCCATAATTTTGATCTCAAATATATATGAAATCACATCAGTCTGCAATGCTAGTTTTTCTTATAATAGAAGGCTTAAAATAATGACTGACCAGGTTTTTTTTAATGGAGTAATTTGATAGTTTAGATGAAGATGATTGCACCCAATAATAAAAAAAGAAATTAATTTTGCGCTGCATTATTTGATTGAATTTCACTTTGGACAGATGAAACGAACATGTTCCAAATACACACTACGGGGGAGAAAACATAGATCAGATCATTAGTGTGATGTTTGCCTAAAGGAATGGAAAATAAAGTAATTCGCCTCTCTCTAATTTCTTCATGCTGTTTAAGTAAGAGTGAAAACTCAAGTCAATGGGGTTTCAAAATAAAGAAACACTCAAAGAAGTCTGGGGTATTTAGTTCAAGGGATACCTATCAGCAAGGGAGAAGGGAGATCCCTCATAATGCCAAACACTAGAGATACCCGAGAATACCAAACACAATTGTTATGAAGTTCTTCCTTTTCCCAGCCTTGTGATTATCTTTTATTTATATTATTGTTACTTTTATTTTTAATACAGCAGTCTCATTTACAATTATATCTGTTTCATACACACACAGATGTACAAGTGTGTGGACACACATGCACGCACGCATGCACACACATGCATGCACACAACACACACCACACCACACCATACCACACCAAGTGGTCTGCACTGTTGTAAAGTTCTTTTTTGTATGTGGTCTGTTTTAAGGAGAAAAGTTCCAGTATTCCTGATGACTTGGGTAGGGACTACAACTCTAGTTTGACATTCCTGAAAAAACATGAAGCCTTTGAAAATGAACTAGTGGCTTTGGAGGCGCAGGTTTGTTCTTTCAAATTTATCTCCTTTTAAATTTGTTTATGTCAATTCTATACTATGATAAATTGAGTGAAATGTAGATGGAAAATACAATGAGAATATAGAGTGGATATGGCATAAAATCATGTAAGAATCGGATGGTGTAGCATCTTCAAACTACAGAGTGGATCCCAGAAAGGGACAAGAAGAGCAAGTAAACCAACAAGAACATGGAAAATACCCATAGAAGAAGAAGCCGAGGAGAATGGAACTCTATGGTTGCACTTAATGAAGATAAAACCAAAAGTAATATCTTTCTGCTACAGATAGTTCAGCAGGGAACATAATAGTGTGATGATAAATGCAAAATGAAATGGAGTTTATTATATATTTTTGTGTATTTGTTAATATAATAGTGTTGCAGAACTATATCATTGAAAATATTCACTTAAAAATGTGTTATTAGTTTTCTTGCAGGCCACTATTGGCAGTGCAGTAAATTTTGTTCATTATTTTGAAATTTGCATTCTAATTATGATTTATGAGATTAATATGCACCGTTATCAATGCTTCCTCAGCTGCAAGTTCTGATTGACGATTCTACCCGCCTGCAAACCACATATCCTGGTGAGAATGCTGAGCAGATTGCACAGCTACAGGCCGCTGTTGTGGATGACTGGGAAGAGCTACAAACCAAGTCTGATCACAGAAAGGCTCTGCTCTTGGCTGCAGCTGATTTACACAGGTTTATGGCCAGTGTAAGTTTTTATGGCAGTAGTTTAACTCTTGGGGGGGGGGGGGGAGATATTATTTTCCTTTTCTACGTCATTAGAAATAATATGTTGCATGTGCCTGACGTACAATGAGAACAAAAAAGTTGCTGCCACCAGATGTGGATGTAGAATCCCTGAATGGATAAAAGGATCAAGGATATTTCACTACAGGAAATAAAGTCATGAAGACAAGTATGGAATGATTGACTGTATGACATTTTCAGTACACGAAGAACATCTCATGCAATAAATCCTTGACATTTGAGGCTAGAGAAAGAATTCTTGCATGTTACATACAACCTGTTCTAATATATGTCTATGAATCCTGGTCAGTTAGTTAGTTAGTTAGTTGTTTAGTTCAGTTCAGTTCAGTTAGTTAGTTAGTTAGTTGGTTGGTTGGTTGGTTGGTTGGTTGGTTGGTTGGTTGGTTGGTTGGTTGGTCGGTCGGTCGGTCGGTCGGTCGAGGTTCCAACTTCACGCAATGGGTCGTCCCCATTATGCTCCATTCCTGTGCCATTGCATATCACACAAAATGCTCCCCACTGTCCAATGTGAAAAGTGGAATAGACAGGAGTCTTGGCAATCCAACAGCCCACACAGGCACACTGTGCATAATGCCGCCGCCAGAATGACAACACAAAATTTATCCACGAAAACCACAGTTCATAGTAAAGAAGTAAAACAATACCTACAAGCTTCAGAGATATGGTTTTACTCCTGAAAATGTCTTAAACTGCCAAAATTAGTAATCTAAACATTTTGAAAGAGGCTAAGACTCAAAGACAACTGATTTCAAACATTGGAAAGAGGCAGTCATCCTTCTGTGGCCAACTTATGAGAAGACACAAGCTAGAACATATTGTGACAACTGGAAGATTTGTGGAAAACATAGATTGACTGGTAGAACACATTCTTAACAACCTTCTGCCATAGCATGGAAGGGCGTGAGTACACAAGTTGATACATACCGTTGGAGAAAGCAATTTATGGAAAAACATGATCGCCCAGGCCAGTTGGCAAGGCACTTGATGATGATTATGGTGATGAAAAATGTTTCTCAAAAATTGGCATGTTTATCATACATATGTTCAAGTAAACAGTTGAGAGGTGGGAATTGATGCACTTTATAGAGAGTGGCGGTAATACTTTGATGATTATTGTAAAAGTCCCTACATAAGTACACAATATGTATATATTCTTCTACACAATATATAATTTTCTTCTAGGCACGTGACCTCCTTGGTTGGGCCAAAGAAACAGAGAGAGAGATGAAAATGGATCATAATGTGAGAGACGTGAATGGAGCAGATTTGCTGAGGCAAAGGCACGAGGAGATCCGAGCAGAGATAGAGGCTAGACAAGACACATTTGACCTGGTCATTTCTACTGGGCAGGCTCTCATTGAAGGTGATCATTATGCAAAAGATGAGGTAAGCGGCTGTCACAAAATGTTTATATGCAAAGCATTTCTGTTCTATCTATAGTTTACATATATCAGTGTTTGAAGGCTTTTTATATAGATGTTGAACAACACCATGGGCACGTTAGTGAAGTCTATAGGGAGCTACACTGATGGTATCGTGAGCAAAGTTGGATGAGGGTTTGACACTTGAATTGTTTCCCCGCTAAGTGAGGGAACTGCTGGCCACTCATCCCTCCGTGCATTCAGGCCTACAGCCTACAAAATATGATTGCCCTATTACATCACAAGCCCATAGCAGCTGTCTGCTTTGAGAATATTTTTTTTGTCTCTACAAAAGAAGCACTGGCAATAATGGCGAGCTTTGTGGCAGGCCAGGACATATATGCAGTAGTTCTGATTTCACGTTCCCAAATGGAACACCACAGTATAATCTTTCCATCAGTAGTGTACACATGACTATATGAAGCCTTATGATATGACCGGAAAGCTGCATTTAGCATTGCCAACATCATCAAGTAATTTTAGCACCGTGAAGCTTCCTTATCATTCCACTTCACAGTGTCAGTTGTGTGCGACTGTCTCCCACATGTGTCTGTAGATCAGTGCATGACTGGGCATAATCTGTTCATTTACTAATTTGTCAGTTCCATTGGTTCTTGCCACTCACTTCATTCCCTCAAATGCCTACATTGTCTATTCTTCTCCTTTGTCCATGGTCTGTATTTCAGAATCATTGAATGTGACTGATCAGACGAGTCTCTTTACTTAACTTTAGTTGTATTTTTTTTATGTGATAAATTTTTTTGCTCCTTACATTCCTCTCTTCCCATTGGTATTCTATCTGTCGCACTTCAAGCATCTTATGTTACACTTTGACATAGGTAAATGTATTAACTTGCTAAATGTTGTGTCCTTGCATATTTTTATATTTTTATTGTTCTCGTTTAGCCTCCTAAACGATGTATGGATGAAATAATGTATGAAAGAGAGTGACAGAAGGGCAGAATGTTAGATGGGCCTGTGTGCCCAATTCTTAACCCTATGAAAATAAAGTTTGTTCGTTTGTTCATTCTTCAGTGTTAAGCTTGAGGAGGCCAACTGCTTATGTCTTCTTAGCATTTATTTTCATAGGATATGTTCAAGCTGATTTATTTACCTTGTTTAATCATTTCTGGAGTGACTGTTACCATTAGCATAAAGAATTTAAAAAATGTCTGTCTGTCTGTCTGTCTGTCTGTCTGTCTGTCTGTCTGTCTGTCTGTCTGTCTGTCTGTCTGTCTGTCTGTCTGTCTCTCTCTCTCTCTCTCTCTCTCTCTCTCTCTCTCTCTCTCTCTCTCTCTCTCTCTCTCTCTCTCTCTCTCTCTCTCTCTCTCTCTCTCTCTTCTACCCTCCCCTGTCCCATGTGTATCTGTCTATCCTTGCCCTAAAGGTATAAGTTTCACAGTGCAGATACTGCAATGAGAGTCCGAAGTGTTAGGCTTTCATATTTTCTTGGCCTTGGTACAGTAAGTGAGGTGACGGCCAACCAGTTCAATTCTTCATTGCTTTTCCTTCCCATATTATGAAAAGAATCCAGTAACCAACTTATGAAGCTACGTTGACTTGAAAGTTGGTACTTTCTGGAATAAGAAATCCTCCTTGCTTGAAGCTCGGCCAAAACCAGATATCAGCTCACTCCTTTCAGTGTAAATCCTGCATGACTGGGCCAATCAATCTGTTTTAACTCCCCAAATTGAATCTCCTGAATCATAAACTGGGCATCACAAAATAATTGCCCTGTTATAAACCTTATTTCCTCAGCTGATACATGATGTTTGAAACTGTTTTCCTTGCAATGGAATGGTAGCTGTGTACCAGAAAATGCTATAGATAGTGAAATATGTCTTTAAAAAGGAAAATAATCACAGAAGCTATAAAGAAAGCTAAAAGTGGGATTACATAAAGCATGACTACTAGGTGATACTTTTTGAATAACTGAAATAAATTTGTAATGTCTGTGATCTGCAAGAAATGATAGTTTACAAATTCAATTTGCTACCAGATTGGTACTAAGGTACGCCAAGTGGATCAAGCAAGACAACAGCTTCATACCCTTTGGTTGGAGAGGAAAGACCTGTATGATCAAGTTTATGACCTCAACATCTTTCTCAGGGATGTTGAGCTGCTTAATAGGATCAGTGCTACACAAGAGGTAGGCACATGTCAAAGTTATCACATCTGTTCATGTTAAAAATATAGACTACCTTTTTCTGATCTTTACAATAATTTGTCATTGTACCTTCATCTCTTTCAAAACATTTGGATTACTCAGTTTGGCTGTGCAAGGTATTTTGATAATTCTTCTGTGAAGGCACATTTCTATGGCTTCAGGGGTTTGTTTTTGCATGTTTACAAATTGTCCAATAATCACAACCAGATGTCACAATTGGTTCTTTGCAACATGCAGCAATTTTTTTTTTCTAACTATCAATGAAATGTTCATATTTTGTAAAGCGTTCTTAATGTAATTAAATGTAACTTTTGCCTGTCCTATTCTATTTATGTCTGAGAGACATCTGTCCTATGTTATATATTTACTTAATTACTGCAATTTCTGTACTTGGCTCAAATTAATACGATTAACTTTAATAATGCACATTTGAACATTATCCATTTCTTTGTTATTAACATCACTTCCATCTTCTTATTCAAGCTGAAGCCCTTTTTATTTAAATTTTCAGCAGTGTATCAGTAATTGTCTGTAGTCCCTACTGATGTGATCCTATCAGGATGGTGTCATGTTAAATAAAAACATACACATATTGAAGCTCACTTTAACTTGCACATTTATTCTCATTGAAGAAATTAAAACAAGAATGTGAAAAATGACATTTTGCCGGATTATTGTGTGTTTACTTACTGTTGACATTCATTTGCAGGTGTACCTCAACAGTCCAGATTTGGGAGAAAATGTTGCCCATGTGGAGGGTCTGATTAGAAAGCATGAAGCTTTTGAAAAGGTTTTGGATGTACATAATGAAAAGGTAAGGTGATGCAATGAAAAGTAATTGTTATTATTCAAAGTATATACTGGATACATATACTTCATATGGGGTGGCCAGCTGTTTCCTGCCACCTTAACATTCCAGAATAATCTTTGGTGATAATGTTAAAACACTAGGTCAGCCAGAACAAATTGATACAATTTGAAAGATTTGTTGAAAGAGATAGAGGAAGACAGAGAAGATTCTTGACAGGTTTGTGTCATGGAAGGGTGACAGCGCATGAATTGATACATGCTGTTGGAGACCACATGATGGGGAGAATCATGATAGCCCATCCCAGTCCAGCAAGGCACTTGATGAGGTTGATCGAAGATAAAATGTGCAATCTGGCTGGCTACTGCAGGGAATTGAACTCCAGACCACTGTCTTGGTAAGCTAGGGAACTAACAACTCACACACACATGCACATACAGTCTCATAGCAGATACTGTCATGGCATGAAGAAGGCTGGCCAGTTTCCTTTGTGATCACTTTTCCTTCCGAGCAAATTATAAACAATTCTGAACATTGGTAAAAATGGTCCAAGTGTTAACTTAAGGACTAGAGCATAGAGCAGTGGTTCTCAACCGGTGGGGAATTTCTCCCCCCACCCCAAGGGGGGAATTTAGGGTTTCCGGAAGGGGGGGGGGGTGGATTAAGATTATTTCAAGATTGCATTAATACAAGAACCAGTTACTTGATATTGTTTTTCCCTCTAAATTTTACGGTTCTGTACTTCTCGCCCTAATGAAATTCATTTTATAATGTAAGTAGACCTGCAAATCACGTTTTATGTAGATGTCTAGACTTGTTCTAGTATGTGTTATTAAATTTAGCTATCTGGGACAGAAAGAGTTACTTTACTACTTCTTTCATTTGCCTGTCCATTTAGAGAAATGCAGCCATGTTTGTCTCCTCATTGCATTTGTTCAACAAAGTAATTGTGCATGGTGTACAGATATCAGCTTAATTTCAACAGATACTACACATGTGAATAACATGATATATAAATATCTGTAACAGAGAAAAACCAGCTACTGAAAATGTTACTTTGATCCACTCTTTCAAATAGATTCAAGTGTCTTCTTCTGCCTGTCTTCCTCCTTCTTCTTCTTCTTCTTCTTCTTCTTCTTCTTCTTCTTCTTCTTCTTCTTCTTCTTCTTCTTCTTCTTCTTCTTCTTCTTCTTCTTCTTCTTCTTCTTCTTCTACTTATGTCTTGTATCCCCAGTTGGAGCATAGGTCCTCAACCAACACCCACCTCACCTTTCTAGCCATTGCTATTTCTTTTGTTTCCTCAATGTCTTCACCTAGTGATTCACCTCTGCCTCTAATTCTCTTCTCCATGTGCTTGTAGTTCTCCCTCTGTTTCATTGTCCCTGTGGCTATAGACAAGGGAGTGTCTAGTTATACTAGTATCAAGTTCTCTTAGTGTGTGTCTTACCCAGCACCAGTGTCTTTTCTTCCCCTCTTGATTAACTGGTGTTTTTCCCCCAGTCCTTTCCATGAGGTTCACATTGTGGATTCTATCATACTATTTTAGTCCTTTTGTTTTTAATGAATGTTTATAGTTTTTAGTTTAGTCATTCTCCATTTTCCCTGATCCACATAGTAAATTTGATTTAACATAAGAGTTAAAAATTCTAAGCTTGGTGCTAAGCTTAATTCATGTTCTCTACCATTCTCTCGTCGCTTCAGAGGTCACAGATTGTGAGAATTGTATGGATATTTTGCCCTGGCCATGCGGGTGTATGGGGAAATGAACAGGCTGATAGGCTAGCAGGAAATGCACCTCTTGGTGGCATCTTGCCTATGGACAAGGGGGAGGTGGTCGTGCATTTGTGGGACCAGGTGGAGAAGGTGGAGAAACAGATTGAGAACCCATATGGGGAAAGAATGAGATTGCGGGGGATCGGCAGGGGTTCTGGAAGAATCTCAAAACTGAGAGGGAAGACCAGGAGAACATTTAATCAGATAGTGGTGGGAATGATTAGTAGTATGACTCTTCGCTGGCTGTTGAACGAGGGGACTGAGCACGTATGGGAATGTCCTGAGTGCAGTGATGTCGGTTCTTGACTCACCTCAACTCAACTCTCTACCATTCTCTGAAAGTAAAAGATGTCTTTATTGATCATGTGACATTTGCAGATGAAACTTATCTTGGACCATGGCCAGCAGCTTGTTGACACTGACCATTTTGAAGCCAAGAATGTTAAAACTACAATGTCTGAATTGGCTTCCAGGTATGTACATATTCTCTTCTTTGTGTATGATTTATTTATCGAAGTATATATATATACTATAATAGCATAGAAAAATAACAAGTGAACACTGATTTAAACAAACAGGCTTCCTAGCATGTAAGAACATGTATGAATATACGGTAATGATAGTTTTAGTAGTAGAGTAATACATTTAATTATAGAAATGGTCATCAATTAGAAGTAATATTTTTATAGTTGTGGTAATTTAGAAAAAGAGTGATGAGGTGCTATATGGAACCTGTGCTTTTGTATGGATGTGAAGCGCAGACAATGAGCAGACGAGCTGAAAAAAATCTGATAGCTGTAGAAATGTGGTTTCTGAGGAAAATGCAAAGAAGACCATGGACAGATAGAAAACCAATGACCAAGTCCTACAAGAAACAAATGAAAACAAGCTGATTAGAGAAATTAGATGTAGACAGTCACAATTATCTGGTAATAAATTGGAGAACTTGGTGACAACTGGCAAGATCGATGAGAAGAGAACAAGGGAAGGGCAGAGAAGGAAATACCTGGATGGCTTGGTCATATTGTATGGTCGAGACAAAAACACTGAGCTGATCCATTTACCAGCATGGCACATAATGATGATGATGTGGTCATTATCAGTCGGCTGCCTTGCTTTCTCAGGAACATTTCTGGTATAGATTTTAGGTTGTTTTGACCTAGGAGCCCAAATCAGTGAAAATAAATCCACGCTACTGCAGCTACCAATAGTAGTAGTAGTAGTATTTAGCAATATTATTAATGTTAGTTACTGTAACATTAGGCATAGTGTTAGTAACTTCAGTAGTTGTAGTAATAGTTGTTGCTTATGGGAATGTCCCGAATGCTGTGATGTCGGTTCCTAAATCAATCAATCAATCAATCATAGTTGTTGTAAAAGTAATTTTACTTGTGTTTACAAGTTTTAAGGTTTTTATTTTTTTGTTAATCATCATTATTACCTTCCATTTTTGCTGTCAAGTCATGGGGAAAAATAGACCTTACAACACCAAGTGGGCGGCACTAAATAATGTCATTCTGTGTGACTGACAATGTCTTTGATGTGGTCAATCCATTTTCTTCTTGCATGCCCTATTGCTGTCATATCAGACCTTGTTTTGTATAGTGCCAGTAACTGTTGGTGTTGCATTGTAATGAGATGGCTGAACTATTTTATCTTCTGCCATTTAAAAGTATATAGCACAAGCTGTTGATCCCATTGCCTGTCTGATAACATTGTTTCTTACTCATTCTCTGATAGTCTAGTTGGCCGCTCTTCTCAAACATCTCATCTTGCAGGTGGTTATTTTTGCTATAGAGTGATTTGGATAATATCCCAGTCTGACATTGGTAGCATAGGTATGAATATGCAATATATTATCTGTTGTTTTGCAGACATAGGTATACTTGGATGTTTCAATTTGGTGGTAGTTGATACAAGTGCATTTGCTATTTGGCATCTGATTTTAATTTCTGCCTATTCTGCCATTCTCTGTAATCATACTTTCTAGATATTAAAATTCTTTAACTTGCTTCAGATGTGAACTAGTTATCTGCACATTTAGTTGACCAGGAAATCTGCTAACCTGCATTTATTTCTGTTTGGGTTGCATTGTATTTATATTCATATTGTATCTACTGCAAGATGTTGAACTTCATCTTGTCAATATGATTTTATCTGCTCACATTGCTGTAAAACAGACACTGACCATCTCCAAATAAAAGCTCATTTATTGTGGTTGGATCTGTTTTGTCTATAATAAAGAGTTTGAACATTTCTGAATCTTTTCTGGCAAAGGCTTGCTTATTTCGATATTCTATGTAGATGTTAAATAGCAGGAGGGAGAGCACATATCCCTATCTCACTCCTGTATTGACTGTGAAGATATCTGATATACCTTTTTGTATTCTTACTGCACTTTGGCTAGAGTGATACTTGGCTATGTTTTCTAGCAATTGCCTTTGTATCCCGTAATATTCTAGGATGGTCCATAATTTATATCGATTTGCTCTTTTGAAGGGTTTTTCATAGTCTATAAACACAACATTCTGCTAGTCACTATAGTTGATGCTTGTTTTTTCCCAAATATTTTCCATTGTGAATAGAGAATCAGTGCAACTTTTAGTTTTCTTGAAACCAAATTGTGTCTTGCTTATCTGGTGTTCGACATGGATCTTGCTCTTTGTTCCAATAATTTTGCATAAATGTTTCCTATGTAATTCAAGAGTGATGCATCTCTGTATGATTCATACTATCTAATTTTGCCTCTCTTAATCCATATTTCTTTCTGATAACTGTGAAATGCATTATTTGCTTGCAGACGTAAGAATATCCATGAACAGTCAGTTGTGAAAAAGAACAACATGAAGGATTCTCTTCTGTATCAGCAGTTTTGTAGGGATGAAAATGAGGTCAGAATTTGTTTTCCATATACCATAGTTAATACAAACCTTGAATATGTTGCCATGTGAAAACATAATGTGGTGGCTATGTAAAGAAGGTGATAAATGTAGAAATTAGAAAAGTAGTGTTAAGCTTTTATTTAACATGTTTCGTATGTTTAACCCCTTAACATAACGAAACTTACGAAAAGACTGGCAGAGGTCTTGAGTCCAGCAAGAAATAAATATTTTTTTTGTATTAAACTCATGACTATCGATAGAGAATGCAATATGGTGTGTGCTTGTACATGGTATCCAGTACATCAAAACTTCCATTATAGCAGATTTGGCAGAGGTAATGATGGCTCCATATGTTCACAGATACATATGTCTATTCCACTAAGTAAACTTTGTCCTTCTCATGCTTATCTTATAATGCAGTGTTTCCCAACCTTTTTTGTGCCACGCCCCACTTAAGCCTTTCTAAAATTCATATTGCCCCCCTCACCCCCCCCCCCCCCCCCCCCCCAACATATACATTATTTTTAATATTCAAAAATTGAAATGTTCACTAAAGAAACTTGAATGATAGGTTTTAGGAATAAATCACTAGGTAATTATTGAGCAAACACAGTAAGTAAATTTTCAAAACATATAATGGAGAACTGAAATTCAAGTACAAAATAATTTTAATGAAAGATTTTTCTATATTATTTTAATTATTAGTAATTATTTATTATTTAAATTTAGTGAGATCCTTGCGCTTGGTGCTTGCTGCAAAGAGATCTTATGTCAGGTTCCAATTTAGTTAACTTCAGTCTCAAGTCTCCCCGTTTTGTTATATTCAGCCGATTTCTTCCATTTTCGAATTGCCCCCCTTAACAGTTGAATTGCCCCCCAGTGGGGCGTGGGCCCCACGTTGGGAAACACTGTTATAATGTGTACTCCATGAAGTGCTGCATTAAATAGGCTGTACAAAGCTCACAATTCTGTTTCTTCTTCTCCTGCACTCAGAGATGCATACCATTGCCTTAGTTATTTCCATAATTGCTTTCTCTCTCAATGACATTGAATTTGAGTATGTTTCTTGCACATTGTGAACATCCTCATTATATAAAATATGTAATAAATCAGCACACATATTTAAAAAAATATATAAATCCACACAAAGTTACAATTACGAGGCACTATTAGCCCTAAAACTGAGGTTTATATTAACTTCACACAACAGGTTGAATACAGTTAGCTGTAAACTAAGCATATGGACAAGAGAGCAGGTGGTGGATTGGATTTGGGAGCAGCCAACAGATTGTTGTTGGTTATGGTTTCAAGTCGGTGATGGTGGGCAGAGGATCTCCCAATAGAGACAATGGATATGGTCATCCAATCAGTATGGTTACTGCCAGGAATGAACAATGGTAGACTTCCCTCCTTATTGATTCCCGGGCAGAGGAGGCTCATCAGCCTTGGTTGATATCTCTTCTAAGAGAGGGAACTCTAAATCTCAAACCTCCTCTGCCCTGTGGGTATACCCATATGGGAAAGGCTTCGGGAGTAAACCCTGAGGACAAATACGGAGATGGAGTCCCTAAGGCAGTTCCATGTTGTAAACAACATAGTTCTGGCAACTCCTGCGATGGCACCGATGCCATGTTGCATTGGCTACTGCCTTTCCCTTGGTCAACATCGGCGACGTGGAGAGGGGGAACTTGCTACTGGGCAACAGCTGGTTCTTTGATTTCCATTGCTCAGGCTTGTGCACT
The DNA here is from genome assembly GCA_014155875.1 of Cepaea nemoralis. Taxonomy (NCBI): domain Eukaryota; kingdom Metazoa; phylum Mollusca; class Gastropoda; order Stylommatophora; family Helicidae; genus Cepaea; species Cepaea nemoralis. The sequence continues at coordinate 9,854 of JACEFZ010014145.1, read as the reverse complement.
GAAGAGGTCACTTCAGCACCGCGTAAAGTGGTGACACAACACAGGAAAAGCATATGGAATCTTGTCATATAATTGTTATGTCTACAACAGGGCCTTTGATGTCACCTCTCTGACACTTACTGTCACCACTCCAACATTCTCAGCCATCATGACATTTGTTATATTTTCAAAACTTTTTTTTATTGGCTACTCAAGCTTGATTTTGATTTACTTTTGCTTGCCATCTGCTCCTCATGTCATCCACACCCAATAACTTAACCCAGAAAAGACTGGCGTTTTCTCAAAGAGTTAATTTCTTCTGTGCATCTGTTATGTCTCCATTGTATCCTTTTTCTATCCTTGATGTCTTTATTTCCAAGTTACAATCATTTAACATGTAGACATGACATATTTTGTTAGATTGTGCAAGTAGCATAAACAACATAACTCTAGATAATGTTGGCCAGATACTATATTTTGTTGATCTGTGCGCATCGTCAACACTTGCACTCTGGACATTACTATACTTGCTCTGATCTCCTATGTAACATCTCCGCCGACATACAGAGACTGATCACACCTGCTCTGTGTTGATTAATAAAGTATCTTGAGCTCTTGACCAAATGTTCATGTATGGCAGCATCTCATCTTACTTCCATCTCCCTTACTCTTCACAAGGAAGCAGATTCCAAGTGCCTTAAAGTCTCCTCTCTGTTCTGCATCTCTTCTGGTATTGATCATGTCTGGCTCATCCATTGCCCTTCCCTCCTTTTAAGTTAGTTATGGCAGGATGCATAAACAGTAATGTTTGCCAAAATCTCACACACAAGAAACAATGTGAAATAATTAGTTCAAGAAACATGAAGTGTACATTTAGTTTGTACTAAGATGAATGAAGTAGAGTTAGATGTGGTAACAGACTAAAGGACACTTTCACATGCATGAAGGCGTATTGTGTATAGTGTGTTAGCCCCATATTTTTATACATCAATCAGATGGGTTGGCTGGTAATAATTATATTGTTTCTTTTATTGTATTGTTCTTTGAGTATGTTTAAAATAATAAATAGGAATACATGGTGCATCATGTAACACTTTTAATAGGAGGTTACATTAAAATTAGAAAGGTTTGCACACATTTGCTGTAATTAAATTCACTTTCTTCAATATTTATCAATATCCTTTGATTTGTAAAAGTAAGGACTATAAGAAGAAAAACCTGTATTTGGTTCTATGTGCTCATTGATAGATGCATTCTATTGTAATTGTCTAATATCTACAGGCAGAGAATTGGATTGATGAGAAATTGAAGGTGGCCTATGAAGATGATTTCAAGGATGTCACAGACCTGTATGACAAGATGAAGAAGCTGCAGAAGCATCAAGCATTCCATGGTGAAATTGTTGCCAACACTGACAGGATCAACAGCATTAAAGAGGTAATGAATATGGACAGGAAGGAGAGAAGAAGAACATGTTTGTTTTGCTTGAAATATCATTTTAAAATGTAAGGATGTTAGTGTGAAATGAGGGCAGAGTGATAAATTAGAAGAGCCTACTTGAAGTATAAGGAAGAAAACCGAAGAATATACACACGTGAGCTCCACATTATTGATTCTGTCTTATAAATTTGGCTACTTTATTGTAATTTTCCCCCACACCAAAAGAATTATCTAGAGTTGTGTAAAGTCTTGCCCATGGCTGTGTAAATTATTTAGTGTGTTCAAACAAGGAGGCCAAATACAATCACGTACAGATTATCTGAAGTGGTTCCTGGCATTAAGTGAAAAATATACAAATTAATATAATATTTATTCTACTTTCATTTCTAATTGTGTTAAGTATGAAAAAATTAATAAGAGAATATATGATGCAAAGAAATAATCTGAAAGAGATACTGTTAAGATGGTAACTGAAGGGTTGTTGTTCTGCACTAAGTGAAAACATGTATTAAAGAAGTATGTTAAGATGGTTCTGTTGACATATTCTCAGGTTGGTGACATTTTGATTAAAAAACATCACCCTGCCCAAGGTGAGATCAAGCAAGGAATCACTAGACTGACGTCCAAGTGGAGTGAACTGCTTCAGGCATCGGCCAACAGAGGGAAAGGGCTGGAAGAGGTCAAGGACATACTGAAATTTATGGAGCAAGTTGATAAAGTCCTTCTGTGGATTAGAGAAAAGGTAAATTAGGTGTACAGCATATATACATGTTTAGGATGATTTCCATAATGTTTATAAGTGTAGTGTTGGTCTGTTTCATATTTATCCATGTGACCTATAGGCTTTCTTGTAAAGGATATTTTCCCTTTAAGGTTGACTTTCTGAGAGTAGTTTATTCAGCCTTTAACATTAGGTGCTTCATATGAAATAAACATTTTGATGATCTTTTATCTGAAAACACCAATTATAGTGGAATTTATTTACCATTCTCATGTATACTGGAAGCTTTACAGTGCTGGACAACGAGGCAGCTGACTGTGGCTGAAATCATGTGGTGTGCAGGCCACTTGCAATAATAAAAGCTGTATTAGCAGAATTGAGGACCAATATCATGTGAGAGCGAGACTGGCATACTAACTCTGCCACTCACTCCTCATTATCTATAACATGTTAATAATTTTACTTGTGAAGTGGTTTCATTCTTGGCCAGTTAGAATCGTCTATCTAATGACAGTCTGTATTTTTTTTTTTAAGGTAGTCAATTTACTTTGTTAGATCGGTGAGTTACAGTTGTTTCATTTAAGCTTTTCAAAAAAGCACATCCTGGTTTTTTTTTTCCAGCTTATTTTGTTGCATTGTACTCTGGATGGCAACCATGCTTGACTGTTGACCTGGGGGTTTGAATGATGAGTTTGAATCTGCATCAGGGCAAATTTTTATAATTGTTCTGGGTTCCCCGATCAAGTCAGCCTAAAAATGGGTACCAGAAAATATTTTGGGAAGTAAAGGCATTTTGATAGATAAAGACATAAAGTAATTTTGATTTCCTTCTTTGTTTACACTCATACCTCCAAGTTCATGTCTATAATAATAAAAGCAGTAGCTAGTTTTAGGCTGATGATATTTCCATATAGTTGTTTTGTGTTCGTTAATGCCATATTTTTAAAATGTGAAAACTATAGTGGTATGTAATGAGGTATGTACCCTTGCTTTTCATAGAACATAATTACACATTATTTTCATAGAACATGCTACATATTATTTTCTTAGTAAATGTTCACATATTATTTTCAGGAACAGTCCAATTCATATTCATTTTACTCAACTGTTTATTTCTGTGTGTAAAATAGAACAATTTCATATCATAATGGATTGTTTATTATTCATGTGAGTACATCTGTATTTGTTTGCCACATTCTCCTGATATACACATTATGACAGTTTTTCATTATATTCAGTCTGGTAGATGAGGATATAGTTAAGCTATTTTTGCTAATGGATGATGCATGTGTTTATTGCTAATGGATGATACATGTGTTTGCTTCATCAGGAGGCACTTGTTCATCAGAATGACGTTGGTAGAGACTATGAACACTGTTTGGAGCTTCAGAAAAAGGTCAATGACCAAGAGTCTGCTGTAAGTATATTTGTATATTTGTATATTTAATCTTTAGGTCTTTACAGCTTCCTGCTCGTCCACCTGACATCCGTGGTGGAGAAAGAGAAGCTCATATGTTACAATTTTCTCAGGCTCTTGCAAACCTGGTGCAATATAAAATGTGAATTTTCACAAATAAGAATAAGATGGTATACTTCCCAGTGATCTGGGGTTGAATGCCTAGCCTTCTCAGACAAATCCAAAGACCTGAAGGACTTATGTAAACATTGCTTATGTTAAAAGTCATTAGCCCACTACCCAGACTAAGTTTCAAAGTGAGAGTAGCTACCCACACATAAATATTTATAACTTGTGATTCTGGTATAAACACATTTGGATCCTCACCGGTGCTGTGGAGGTTGTCAACTGTGATGATGTTCTGCTTGAGTGATGATGTTCTCCTTGGGTGATGATGTTCTGCTTGGATGATGATGTTCTCCTTGGGTGATGATGTTCTGCTTGGGTGAGGATTTCTCCTTGGGTGATGATGTTCTCCTTGGGTGGTGATGTTCTGCTTGGGTGGTGATGTTCTCCTTGGTTGGTGATGTTCTCCTTGGTTGGTGATGTTCTCCTTGGGTGAGGATGTTCTCCTTGGGTGGTGATGTTCTCCTTGGGTGGTGATGTTCTCCTTTGTTGGTGATGTTCTCCTTGGGTGATGTTCTCCTTGGGTGATGATGTTCTCCTTGGGCAAAGATGTTCTCCTTGGGTGATGATGTTCTCCTTGGGTGGTGATGTTCTCCTTGGGTGAGGATGTTCTCCTTGGGTGGTGATGTTCTCCTTGGGAAGGATGTTCTCCTTGGGTGATGATGTTCTCCTTGGGTGAGGATGTTCTCCTTGGGTGAGGATGTTCTCCTTGGGTGAAGATGTTCTCCTTGGGTGGTGATGTTCTCCTTGGGTGGTGATGTTCTCCTTGGGAAGGATGTTCTCCTTGGGTGATGATGTTCTCCTTGGGTGAGGATGTTCTCCTTGGGTGGTGATGTTCTCCTTGGGAAGGATGTTCTCCTTGGGTGATGATGTTCTCCTTGGGAAGGATGTTCTCTTTGGGTGATGATGTTCTCCTTGGGAAGGATGTTCTCCTTGGGTGATGATGTTCTCCTTGGGTGGTGATGTTCTCCTTGGGAAGGATGTTCTCCTTGGGTGATGATGTTCTCCTTGGGTGGTGATGTTCTCCTTGGGTGGTGATGTTCTCCTTGGGAAGGATGTTCTCCTTGGGTGATGATGTTCTCCTTGGGTGAGGATGTTCTCCTTGGGCTGTCTCTTATACACATCTGGTGGTGATGTTCTCCTTGGGAGGGATGTTCTCCTTGAGTGATGATGTTCTCCTTGGGAAGGATGTTCTCCTTGGGTGATGATGTTCTCCTTGGAAGGATGTTCTCCTTGGGTGATGATGTTCTCCTTGGGTGGTGATGTTCTCCTTGGGAAGGATGTTCTCCTTGGGTGATGATGTTCTCCTTGGGTGATGATGTTCTCCTTGGGTGGTGATGTTCTCCTTGGGTGAGGATGTTCTCCTTGGGGTGGTGATATTCTCCTTGGGTGAGGATGTTCTCCTTGGGTGGTGATGTTCTCTTTGGGTGGTGATGTTCTCCTTGGGTGGTGATGTTCTCCTTGGGTGGTGATGTTCTCCTTGGGAAGGATGGTCTCCTTGGGTGATGATGTTCTCCTTGGGTGAGGATGTTCTCCTTGGGTGGTTATGTTCTCCTTGGGAAGGATGTTCTCCTTGGGTGATGATGTTCTCCTTGGGTGATGATGTTCTCCTTGGGAAGGATGTTCTCCTTGGGTGAGGATGTTCTCCTTGGTTGATGATGTTCTCCTTGGGTGGTGATGTTCTCCTTGGGTGGTGATGTTCTCCTTGGGTGAGGATGTTCTCCTTGGGTGATGATGTTCTCCTTGGGTGGTGATGTTCTCCTTGGGTGGTGATGTTTTCCTTAGGTGGTGATGTTCTCCTTGGGAAGGATGTTCTCCTTGGGTGATGTTCTGCTCGGGTAATGATGTTCTCCTTGGGTGGTGATGTTCTCCTTGGGTGGTGATGTTCTCCTTGGGTGGTGATGTTCTCCTTGGGAAGGATGTTCTCCTTGGTTGATGATGTTCTCCTTGGATGAGGATGTTCTCCTTGGGTGGTTATGTTCTCCTTGGGAAGGATGTTCTCCTTGGGTGATGATGTTCTCCTTGGGTGATGATGTTCTCCTTGGTGAGGATGTTCTCCTTGGTTGATGATGTTCTCCTTGGGTGGTGATGTTCTCCTTGGGTGGTGATGTTCTCCCTGGGAAGGATGTTCTCCTTGGGTGGTTATGTTCTCCTTGGGAAGGATGTTCTCCTTGGGTGATGATGTTCTCCTTGGGTGATGATGTTCTCCTTGGTGAGGATGTTCTCCTTGGTTGATGATGTTCTCCTTGGGTGGTGATGTTCTCCTTGGGTGGTGATGTTCTCCTTGGGTGCTGATGTTCTCCTTGGGTGGTGATGTTCTCCTTGGGTGGTGATGTTTTCCTTGGGTGGTGATGTTCTCCTTGGGAAGGATGTTCTCCTTGGGTGATGTTCTGCTTGGGTAATGATGTTCTCCTTGGGTGGTGATGTTCTCCTTGGGTGGTGATGTTCTCCTTGGGCAAGGATGTTCTCCTTGGGTGAGGATGTTCTCCTTGGGTGAGGATGTTCTCCTTGGATGAGGATGTTCTCCTTGGGTGATGATGTTCTCCTTGGGCAAGGATGTTCTCCTTGGGAGGTGATGTTCTCCTTGGGTGGTGATGTTCTCCTTTGGTGGTGATTTCTCCTTGGGTAGTGATGTTCTCCTTGGGTAGTGATGTTCTCCATGGGTGGTGATGTTCTCCTTGGGTGGTGATGTTCTCCTTGGGTGGTGATGTTCTCCTTGGGTGGTGATGTTCTCCTTGGGTGGTGATGTTCTCCTTGGGTGATGATGTTCTCCTTGGGTGAGGATGTTCTCCTTGGGTGAGGATGTTCTCCTTGGTTGATGATATTCTCCTTGGGAAGGATGTTCTCCTTGGGTGAGGATGTTCTCCTTGGGTGGTGATGTTCTCCTTGGGTGAGGATGTTCTCCTTGGGTGAGGATGTTCTCCTTGGGTGAAGATGTTTTCCTTGGGTGGTGATGTTCTCCTTGGGTTGTGATGTTCTCCTTGGGAAGGATGTTCTCCTTGGGTGATGATGTTCTCCTTGGGTGAGGATGTTCTCCTTGGGTGGTGATGTTCTCCTTGGGAAGGATGTTCTCCTTGGGTGATGATGTTCTCCTTGGGAAGGATGTTCTCTTTGGGTGATGATGTTCTCCTTGGGAAGGATGTTCTCCTTGGGTGATGATGTTCTCCTTGGGTGGTGATGTTCTCCTTGGGAAGGATGTTCTCCTTGGGTGATGATGTTCTCCTTGGGTGGTGATGTTCTCCTTGGGTGGTGATGTTCTCCTTGGGAAGGATGTTCTCCTTGGGTGATGATGGTCTCCTTGGGTGAGGATGTTCTCCTTGGGTGGTGATGTTCTCCTTGGGAGGGATGTTCTCCTTGAGTGATGATGTTCTCCTTGGGAAGGATGTTCTCCTTGGGTGATGATGTTCTCCTTGGGAAGGATGTTCTCCTTGGGTGATGATGTTCTCCTTGGGTGGTGATGTTCTCCTTGGGAAGGATGTTCTCCTTGGGTGATGATGTTCTCCTTGGGTGATGATGTTCTCCTTGGGTGGTGATGTTCTCCTTGGGTGAGGATGTTCTCCTTGGGTGGTGATATTCTCCTTGGGTGAGGATGTTCTCCTTGGGTGGTGATGTTCTCTTTGGGTGGTGATGTTCTCCTTGGGTGGTGATGTTCTCCTTGGGTGGTGATGTTCTCCTTGGGAAGGATGTTCTCCTTGGGTGATGATGTTCTCCTTGGGTGAGGATGTTCTCCTTGGGTGGTTATGTTCTCCTTGGGAAGGATGTTCTCCTTGGGTGATGATGTTCTCCTTGGGTGATGATGTTCTCCTTGGGAAGGATGTTCTCCTTGGGTGAGGATGTTCTCCTTGGTTGATGATGTTCTCCTTGGGTGGTGATGTTCTCCTTGGGTGGTGATGTTCTCCTTGGGTGAGGATGTTCTCCTTGGGTGATGATGTTCTCCTTGGGTGGTGATGTTCTCCTTGGGTGGTGATGTTTTCCTTGGGTGGTGATGTTCTCCTTGGGAAGGATGTTCTCCTTGAGTGATGTTCTGCTCGGGTAATGATGTTCTCCTTGGGTGGTGATGTTCTCCTTGGGTGGTGATGTTCTCCTTGGGTGGTGATGTTCTCCTTGGGAAGGATGTTCTCCTTGGTTGATGATGTTCTCCTTGGATGAGGATGTTCTCCTTGGGTGGTTATGTTCTCCTTGGGAAGGATGTTCTCCTTGGGTGATGATGTTCTCCTTGGGTGATGATGTTCTCCTTGGTGAGGATGTTCTCCTTGGTTGATGATGTTCTCCTTGGGTGGTGATGTTCTCCTTGGGTGGTGATGTTCTCCTTGGGTGCTGATGTTCTCCTTGGGTGGTGATGTTCTCCTTGGGTGGTGATGTTTTCCTTGGGTGGTGATGTTCTCCTTGGGAAGGATGTTCTCCTTGGGTGATGTTCTGCTTGGGTAATGATGTTCTCCTTGGGTGGTGATGTTCTCCTTGGGTGGTGATGTTCTCCTTGGGCAAGGATGTTCTCCTTGGGTGAGGATGTTCTCCTTGAGTGAGGATGTTCTCCTTGGATGAGGATGTTCTCCTTGGGTGATGATGTTCTCCTTGGGCAAGGATGTTCTCCTTGGGAGGTGATGTTCTCCTTGGGTGGTGATGTTCTCCTTTGGTGGTGATTTCTCCTTGGGTAGTGATGTTCTCCTTGGGTAGTGATGTTCTCCATGGGTGGTGATGTTCTCCTTGGGTGGTGATGTTCTCCTTGGGTGGTGATGTTCTCCTTGGGTGGTGATGTTCTCCTTGGGTGGTGATGTTCTCCTTGGGTGATGATGTTCTCCTTGGGTGAGGATGTTCTCCTTGGGTGAGGATGTTCTCCTTGGTTGATGATATTCTCCTTGGGAAGGATGTTCTCCTTGGGTGAGGATGTTCTCCTTGGGTGGTGATGTTCTCCTTGGGTGAGGATGTTCTCCTTGGTTGATGATATTCTCCTTGGGAAGGATGTTCTCCTTGGGTGAGGATGTTCTCCTTGGGTGAGGATGTTCTCCTTGGTTGATGATGTTCTCCTTTGATGAGGATGTTCTCCTTGGGTGAGGATGTTCTCCTTGGGTGATGATGTTCTCCTTGGGTGAGGATGTTCTCCTTGGGTGGTGATGTTCTCCTTGGGTGATGACGTTCTCCTTGGGTGAGGATGATCTCCTTGGGTGATGATGTTCTCCTTGGGTGGTGATGTTCTGCTTGGGTGATGATGTTCTGCTTGGGTAATGATGTTCTCCTAATAAAAGTGATACTTGACCACAAGCCAATAAATAAATTTTAAAATCTTATATCAGCATCGCTAGGCACTAACATGTTTTAAGGAGCCTGCTGTGGTAATATTAAATCTATAAATGGGCTCGTAATATTGTGTGAAACAAATTCAAAATAGTTATCCATGTATGTTAATTCAAGATGATTTTTTAAAATAGAATATTGGAAATGAAACGTTCTGTGTTTGAAACAAATCTAAATCCAAAACGATTTATTCCCTTAGTGAATGTCAACACATAGGTCACAAGCACACATGCACATAAATTGTGCAACATATTGTTTGTGACTTCTGCATGTACACATCAGAAACCAACTGCTGCCACCTTCAGTTTACCATTCATATTCTGAGCATATTCGTTTTCATAATGTTCAATAGATCTTGTAAATCTTTTTGTTCACTAATTTCTGCCTTGTCTACCACACTGTTACAAATTAAGCTAGATAATCAGTTTCATGTCTTTGCTAAAGGTGTAATTACAAACTTAACCTGCATTATCATTGGAAATCTATTGTTTAGGGCATCACAGTGGATGAACAGAGAATTAAAGACATCAATGCTTTAGCAGACAGACTGATATCCCAAGGAAGGACAGACACCATGCAAGTTAAGGAGAAGCGATCTGATATGAACCAAAAGTAAGACTATTGTTTATGTTCAATGTAAGATCATGTGATTCAGAAGTCAGTGTCATTACAGTGGGATATAGTACCAAGTCCAGCTGCATGGCAGAACATTTTATTTTAGTGACTTTACTCTGAAGCAGTTATATTTAGCTTCATTTACTCTCTCTCTCTCTCTCTCTCTCTCTCTCTCTCTCTCTCTCTCTCTCTCTCTCTCTCTCGTCTCTCTCTCTCTCTCTCTCT
>JACEFZ010014144.1:0-14675 GCA_014155875.1 Cepaea nemoralis | reverse complement strand
GGAAAAAAGGAAAAGTTCAAAAATATAAACGGGGAACCGGGCCCCTGAGACAGTTCAAAATATCAACTGGGGAACTCAGGCCACGGACGTTCATAAATATCACGGGGAAACTCAGGCCCTGAACAGTTAAAATATCAACGGGGGACCCGGCCCAGGAACAGTTCAAAATACACTGGAACCGGGCCCACTGAGCAGTTCATAAATATAACTGGGAACCAGGCCACTGAAAACAGTTCATAAATAAAAGGGGAACCGGGCCCACTGAGACATTTTCATAAATATCACGGGGAAAACTCAGGCCACTGAGACAGTTCATAAATATCAACTGGGGAACTCAGGCCACTGAGACAGTTCATAAATATCAACTGGGGAACTCAGGCCACTGAGACAGTTCATAAATATCAACTGGGAAACTCAGGCCACTGAGACAGTTCATAAATATCAACTGGGGAACTCAGGCCACTGAGACAGTTCATAAATATCAACTGGGAACTCAGGCCACTGAGACAGTTCATAAATATCAACTGGGGAACTCAGGCCACTGAGACAGTTCATAAATATCAATTTGGGAAAGCCACTGAGACTTCAAAAATACCCAAATGGGGAACTCAGGCCACTGAGACTTTCATAATATCAACTGGGGAAATCGGGGCCACTGAGACATTCATAAATATCAACTGGGAAATCGGGCCACTGAGACAGTTCATAAAATAAAACGGGGGAACTCAGGCCACTGAGACAGTTCATAAATATCAACTGGGGAACTCAGGCCACTGAGACAGTTCATAAATAACAACTGGGGAACTCAGGCCACTGAGACAGTTCATAAATATCAACTGGGGAACTCAGGCCACTGAGACAGTTCATAATTTAATGGGGAACTCAGGCACTGAGACGTTCAAATATAACTGGAGTCAGGCACTGAGACAGTTCAAAAAATATAAACTGGGAACTCAGGCCACTGAGACAGTTCATAAATCAACTGGGAAATTCAGGCATAAAAAATTCATAAATATCAACTGGGAACTCAGGCCACTGAGACAGTTCATAAATATCAACTGGGGAACTCAGGCCACTGAAACAGTTGCCACTGAGACAGTTCATAAATATCAACTGGGAAACTCGGGCCACTGAGACAGTTCATAAATATCAACTGGGGAACTCAGGCCACTGAGACAGTTCATACATATCGACTGGGGAACTCAGGCCACTGAGACAGTTCATAAATATCAATGGGAACTCAGGCCACTGAGACTTTAAAAATATAAAAACGGGGGAAATCCGGCCATGAGACTTCAAAAATATCAATGGGGAACTCAGGCCACTGAGACAGTTCATAATATCAACGGGGGAACCAGGCCCTGAGACAGTTCATAATATAAACTGGGGAACTAGGCCACTGAGACAGTTCATAAATTCAACTGGGAAATTCGGCCACCGAGACATTCAATATATCAATGGGAACTCAGGCACTGAGACGTTCAAAAATTCACGGGGACTCAGCACGAGACAGTTGCCACTGAGACAGTTCATAAATATCAACTGGGAAACTCAGGCCACTGAGACAGTTCATAAATATCAACTGGGAAACTCGGGCCACTGAGACAGTTCATAAATATCAACTGGGAAACTCAGGCCACTGAGACAGTTCTACATATCAACTGGAAACTCAGCCCATGAGACAGTTCATAAAATCAACGGGGGAAACTCAGGCCACTGAGACAGTTCATAAATAAACACAGACGACGTTTGGCGCTCAAAATCAGAAGAAAGAATCAGAGACCAAGGACGCACTAGACCCCAAAACCCTGAAATCTGTAGTTACCCCCCGGGGTTTCGAACCCATCGTCATCATCACCATCTGTCCTGTCAGCTGCGTAGGCGTTAGGGCTCTCCAAGATCTCGGTCTTTGATGTTGGTCAAACTCTGCTGATATCCGTCATGCCACCGCCTCAATCCATCCCACTTTCTTTTGGTCTGCCTTTCCTCTCCTTCCCCTCGATTTTTCCCAGTGTCACGATGTTCCCCAAAGGCCTCTTTCTCATCATAACCGAAGACAGCTGTTTGTCTTTTTTATGTTGTATACAATTTCTAGTTTCATTAGCCTGTTTCAGGAAACGTTTCACCCCCAAAATGAGACGAGTTCAATCCTTTAGTATACTTAGCAAAACATATGTGTATAGGTTTGTGACGCCCTTTATTTGCCTATTTTAGGCAATTTTGTAATGAAGAACAGCAATCTTGGTGGGTTCAAAATGCTTTTAAACCAACGAATCGGAAGACCCCCCGGTTCAGACAGCGTCACAACAGAATGATTAAAGCTTTAGAAGATATGGAATAGATAAGTTACTGGGTCGCTAAACAATATAATAGGAAATATACCTAAGCATTTTGTAATTCTGTATTTATTGAAACCAAAGAAATCGGACCCTTTGGAATGTGATCAACATCGAACATTATATAATGAGTCACATCACAAAGATTTTGCTAAGAATTAAGGAAATAAAACCCGAAATAGGAGAAGAACAATGTGGGTTTGTAGAAGGCAAGGGTACAGTAAATGCTGTGTATATACTGAGAACCGTAATCGAACGTTCTATAGAAGTAAACAAAGATCTACACCTTTGCTTTATTGACTACACAAAGGCTTTCGATAAAGTGAGACATGTCAACATGATAAGGATGCTTGAGGATCTACAGATTGATGGAAAAGACCTTAGACTTGTAAAACCAAAAATATTGAAACAAACGCCATAGGAGTGATAATGAGTAAGCCAAAATCAACCCCTTGAGAGGTGTGAGACAGGGATGTGAATGTCTCCAATCTTTTTCCCTGTACAGTGAAAGTATTTTCAGAATATTGAAGATATGGAAGGAACCAAAAGGGGGACGATGCATCAATACTTAGATATGCAGGATACAGTCTTGTGCACAATGAACAGGCCGCAAAATTTAATTGCGGTTTTTCCCCCGGGCAACTAGGGTTAGAATTAAATTGTAAAAAGACACAGTATAAATGGAATATTTTTCAACTAAAAGGTCAATTTTCTCGGAACAGTCATAACTCTAATGGGGATGCTTGAAGAGATTGAAAAGATCGCCATGGCAAAGTAGCCTTGAAGCGGGAAAATGATTGATACAGGATTGAAAGCACAATGGGGGCACGTCCCGCTGAACGTGTTGCATGGAGGGCAACTATCAGAAACGGAATAAAGACAAAGGAGAAAATTATTGCAGATAAAGCACACACAGAGCGTGAGAGACGTAAGATGGTGCAAAATGGTGGAAATGACCATGTTTTCACATGCACCTACTGTGGGAAAACATTTGCAGCAAGAATTGGCCTTACCAGCCACACTCGCCACCGCCATGGATCGTAGTTATTAAGCCTTTTTGAAGCACAATGTACCAAACTATCGTCTGTCAAGACGGAAAGGTGCCAATGATGATCTTGATAGACGATAGTTTGTAAAATGGAGTTATAGCTCTCCATAGCAAGAAGGCCTGGGCTGAATTTAGAGACCATGTATTACCCATGCAGCATGATTCCTTTCTCGGTCTGCCTAGTTTACTCCAGAGGAAAGGTCACACCAATACATCGGGAAAAAGACCAGATGTAGAAGCTATCAGATCAGTAAGGCAATGCTCTAACTGTCCGACTGTCATAGCTTCCATCCTCGAAGCCACTTCTACGCGTGAGAAGATACATTGGTGCAAAACCCTAACTTTACCCTAACACTAATCCTAACCCCAACGCTAACCCTAAATATAACCCCAACGCTAACCCCAATCCTAAGACTAACCCCAAACCTAACTTGACGCCTAACCCTAACCCCTAACCAAAGCTTACCCCTACCCCTATCTCCAAAAAGGGGCTCGCATATCCACCTAGCATATGACACAAACATTTACCTAGAATGGGACACAATCATCCACCTAGCACGAAACACAACCGTTCACCTGGCGCGGGAGACTAACTTTCACCTAGCACGGGAGACTAACGTTCACCTAGCACGGGACACATTTTCCAACACCATGGACAGCAGATGCCTTCCCCAATCCAACATTTTCTGACAGGTGCCCTGTTCCTTTCCTCGTCGATTTGTATTTCTCCAACGCAAAGCAATGTAGTTCAAGAAGAAACTCACAACCTGAAAACCATCTAACCTTACTGCTGCCAGTTTGATTACGTATGGGAATCTATCATTAATTCTTCTGGCGCTTGTTTCCCGCAGTTATTCAAGCACTCTTCACGCTCTTGTTGCCATGGTTGTTTGTGATATTATGAATAAATAACAATACACGACGAACTTAATTGATCTAGGAACCGACATCACAGAATTCGGGACATTCCCATAGGCGCTCCGTCCCCATCCTCAGCTGCCAGCGAAGAATTCCAACACCAGTAGTATCATTATCAATCTGATTATATGTCCGTCTCGCCTTTTCTCTGAGTGTCGAGCGTCGGCCAGAGCCCCTCGTCACTACTCGCTGCCTCATTCTTGCCAGACCATGATGATCCATTTGTTCCTCCGAGGCGGACACGTGCTCCTACAAGGCCGCAACCACGTCTGCCTTGTCATGCATCAATACTCCACCAAGTTTTGCAGAGCCAGCCAATCTGTCCGCCTGTTCATTTCCCAGCACACCGGCATGCCCCGGAGAAAAGATTCAGTCGATGCTTGCCACCCGTGACCTCCTGAGCGAAGCAAGCCACTCTGCACGAAGCGTGCCTGTCCTCATCTTCCTCATCATGCTTTCTAAGTCAGTTACAATGACGATGTGTGTGTGTATCGTATTCTCGATCCAGCGGAAAGCTGCAGTGACCGCCTCCACCTCCATTCTTAAGCTAGATGTTGTGGTATCATATGCCAGGCTCTCCTGCACCAAACGTCGGCCATTAGCTTTTGCTATGAACCCCCAGGCACTTCTCCTACCTCTCGACACCGACCCATCTGTGTAGATAATCACATCACCCGAGCGAGCATTATCCCAAATTAGTAGCTTGATTTCCACTTCCGTGGCCCCTGCTGGCCATTCCCTGCACTCCCGGCTCAATGTGATTATAATTCTGCACAGGTCTGACTGCACCACTGGCACTCTGACCTACACCTCTCCTCGCATAATGTTCTCCAAGATGCACACATGTCTGATCGTATCCTCCGCCTGAGCCATCCATATTTCCCTCTTATCAGTCGCTGACCCTTAACTGCATCCAGCGCCTCATGCAAAGGGCGATCTGTGTCTACTCTGAGGTATGCCTTCGCCTGTATCACCTTGAGCCTACCAGCAACAGTCGGCAAACCAAGGATATAACGCATACACAATACTGGGATGTCTCTGGTGCACCCAAGAATGACCCGCATAGCTTCGTTCTGTATGCGCTCTAACTCCACCAGCTGACTCTTTGAGACAGTGAGCAGTCCTAGTCCATAATCAAACACTGAGAGGATCAAGTGCTGGTATAGTGTGAAAAGCATTCTCTGCTCTGTGTCCATTGCAGCTATAGGTTTAAGTGCGTTGAGTCCCTTTTGAGATCTTGACACAAACGTCTCTATATGGTCTTTGAAGGACAGACTCCTGTCAAATGTGATTCCCAGATACTTCAGTTTGTTCTCCCTGTTGACGTTTCTACCATCTATCGTGAGGCTTGGGACATGAGCACTCACAACCCTGTTGTCCAGAGAGCAATACAAAACAGCCGCTTTTTCCGCACAGTGAGAAAGAATTAAATGAAATTTTTTTAAAACTACCTATGGAAAGAAAGAAAAACGATAGAAGAAGAATGGGGGATGTTCAAATCAAATATTCTAAACACTGCAAAAATAACACGTGGAACCATTTAAAAAACGCAAACCACGGATAAAGAAAATAACAAGTTGGTGGAACGCCGAAGCAAAGACAGCTTTAAAAGACAAAAAGGAAAAGTATAAAAAGTGGGTGAAAAGCAAACAGAAAAATGATTACATATAGAATAGCAAGAAGACATGCGAATAATAAAGAGAAAAACAAAAAGTCTTGAAGGAATATGGAGAAACCCTGAATAAAAACTACAAGTAGGCAACTAGAAACTTCTACAAAAAACTTAATGCAATGAGCACCAGAGCAGAACCCTTTGACCCATCTGAAATAATTAGCAGCGAAAAGGTATAACCAATAAGTGAACAAAAACACGTACTAAAAAGATGGAGATAGTACTTCGAACAACCTCGCAATGTTCCATCAGATGCCACAGAAATCCAAGAAACTGACAAAGATGCTATCAAAGAACTAGAACAAGACATACTGAAAGAAGAAATTAGAAAAGCAATAAGATTAGCACCACTGAATAAATCACCGGGATAAGACGAAATATCAAATTAAAAGCAAGTGAATTGATACATTTATCTCGGCACAGTCATAACATCTGATGGTGAGATGCCTTGAAGAGATTAGAACAAGAATTGCCATTGCGAAGGTAGCCTTTTGCAAAATGAAAAACATACTGACCAATAAAAAGATATAAATTGAAACGAGAAAATGAGTGTTGAAGTGCTACATAGAACGTATACTTTTGTATGGACGTGAAGCGTGGACAATAAGCAGTCAAGCTGAAAAACAGCTGATGGCTGTGGAAATGTGGTTTCTGAGGAAAATGCAAAGAATACCACGGACAGACAGAAAAACCAAAGAACAAGTCCTTCAGAAAACAAATGAAGATCGTAAACTGATTAGAGTCATTAGACGTAGACAGTCGTGCAGATGCATAATACAATAGGCAAGCTGCTGGAGAAGTTAATTGCCAGAAAAATATCAAGCCAGCTAGAGGGGCAGGGTGTTTTCCCACCTACCCTGTGTCGGTACCGACCAAAAAGAGAAACCTGGACCAATGCAGCAGTTTTTGCCCATGATGTCTATGAAGGTTTCCACTCAGGCATTGAAACCTTTGCTGCAGCGATTGATCTTGAGGACGCGTACAACAGAGTACCATTGGATTTTTTAATGCTTCAGCTTCTTGAACTCAGTATAAGTCCATTCCTAGATCGCTGCAACCCTCTTCCAACGGAAAGTAGTTTTTAGATGTAGCAGTTGGAATTCGGAACCAACAACAATATATCCTGGCCTACCACAGGGATCACCATTATCTCCGGTATTGTTCAACACCTACACAGTGAGAATCACCAGCAAGCAGATCAATGGACCTGGCAGGACACTGTCATATGCCGACGATGTTTTAGTGTATCGTCAGTGGAAGGATAGGAATCGGATTGCTGTGGAACTACAAACTGAACTCAATCGCATAAGTACTTGGTGTGTTGAAGCTGTGGCAATGGTAAACCCAACAAAGGCAACCAACAGTGACTTGGTTCTCGTTGAATAATCATATTGTCAACGCTCCAACACCAACTGTAAATCTGTGTTCAGAGACGGTGGAAAGAACGCAGGCAATGAATTACCTGAGGATTCAGAATGTCAGCCAGTTTTGATCGAAGCCTTGCTTATAATGAGCACATAGACCAGGTGATAACAAAGGCCAAGCGAGGTTTGGCTGAGATGCGGGTGATGGCGGCAGCAAACTGTGAACAGCGCCATCTATGTCTTCTATACGAGGGGCTGGTCATGTCTGTTTTTGAGTATGCAATGGCAATCCTGACTCTCAGCCGTAAGCAGATAGAAAGGATGGAAAGGATACAGAATGAAGCTATGCGCATTATTCTTGGATGTACAAGAGATACAGCATGCAGGGCGAAGCGCTACCTTCTTGATTTTCCAACCATTGAAGACAGAATACAAGTTTGCAGAGCACGCGCCTACCTCAGAGTTAACGCAAACACACAACATCCACTGCATAGTGAAATTATGAAGGTGAAGGGCAGCAAGTTAAAAAAGAGGACGGTCGTGGATGGGTCAAGCCGAAGACATTCTTCAACAGGTGTGTTCACTTGAGGACTTAGAACCTGGCGAGAAGTGGTTACAAGTGCCAACAGATTTCTGTACATCCTTTTCAGTTTGCATCCAACTAGACAGAAAATGCAGACAAGAAAATCCGGCTGCTGTGGAGGCGGAAGTACAAGCGTTGATTTTCGAGAATTCGCTAGACGGTGATGCTGTCATTTACACAGATGGGTCGGTCGTCCGACATGTGAGAAGCTCATGGGCCTTTACGGCTCAGGCCGGAGAGAGAATTGTGAAGGAAGATTCTGGTGCTTTTGCTGAGACCACAAGTAGTCTGACTATGGAAGTCATGGCAGTAAGTAAAGCAATAACATGGCTCGAGACACAGACATTCACTAGGGCATGTTTCCTTAGCGACTCAATGAGCATGCTCAAGAGGATAGAGATGGGGTGGATCCGAAGAGAATGGTTGCTGTCTCTGGAGCGGTCTCGGCTGGCAAAGATTAGTTTCATCTTCGTGCCAGGGCATGCGGAAGTACAAGGAAATGAGCGGGCTGACAAGCACGCAGGTAAGGCTACTGTGGAGGGCGGACGCGAAATGGACAAGGCTGACATTCTGAATGCTCTACGAGAAGTAAGACTTTTGCGAGAACCAAGTGATGACTGTGAATCTACAACCATGGCCAGACTGCGAGAACAGCAAATTAAAAGAGGGGTGGCCAAACAAGAACACTACGCAGGAAGACAAAGAAGATTGATAAACCAACACAGAACTGACGCCGTTAGCCGCTACACGCTGCGGGATTTGCTGAGGAGGGGATCCAAGCACTTATGGACTGAATGGTTCGATGTGCAATGAGGATGATCTGTCGACTAACTAACTAACTAACTAGACGTAGACAGTCAACATTTTTTGGGCATGTTATGAGAAGAAGTGACTTGGAGAACTTTGTGACGACTAACAAGATCGAAGGGAAGAGACCAAGAGGAAGACCGAGAAGTAAATAACTGAATGGCTTGGCCACGTGGCATGGTCGAGACAGGAACACGGAGCCGATCCACGACTCTGGCGATCGAGTGAGATGACAGAACATGACCGCCCATGCTTATCGGCATGACACATTATGGATGGATGGAAACACAAAGGCAGTAAAATAGACTACGCAATACAGAGGCATGTATTTCCCATTTGAGTCATACAAGGAAAATATTCAGCAAAATTCTAAAGAAAAGACTACGACGTATAATAGAACCCCAGCTGAGCGAAACACAACTTGGGTTTAGGAAAAACAAAGGATGCACAGATGCAATCTTTGCTCTTAAACAACTAATGGAAAAATCAATCGAATTTAACGAGATACTCCACTTAGCCTTTGTCGACCAAGAAAAGGCATTTGATAGAGTAGATAGAAACAAGCTATGGGAAATCCTTAAAAGATATGGAGTGAGTATACATCTAGCACACTTATGTGGAAGCTTATACACCAACAGTGAATGCACAGTAAGAACAAACGGGGGATACTCAGAGCCCTTCACCATAAGATCCGGAGTACGACAAGATTGTGTCCTGTCCTCCCTCTTGTTCATAACCTACATAGACAACATATGTAAAGAAAGCAGCCAAAGAGAGGCCGTAACAACACCGCACGAAGAACAGAACACAGAAGAAGAACCAACGGCAAACCACACCATTACAGAACTCTTATTTGAGGACGATCAAGCATTAATAGCAAAATCAGAATCAAAATTACAAGACCACATAAATATGCTGAAAGAAGTGTGTACATAACATGAAACAAAACATGAAAATTAGCACAAGTAAAACAGAGGTAATGACTATAACCAAAGAAGAAAGCACAATAAACAATTCTCTAGAAGAACACCACCTGAATCAAGTAAAGAGCTAGATAAAGAACCAACATACCTTGGAGTACAAAACAATGTTTTCCCGTAGTGAATTTGAATAACGAAGACACAAACAATAGATTGCACGATTTATTGCCTGGCATATTTCGCTGCTTGCCAACAGCCCAAACCCAAAGCAGACGTAACTACAGTCCCTAAACTCAAGGTATTCATCCAGCTAACCTTTCGAGGGGATGACGTAATGCAACGTCTACAAGACCGGCTTACTACAGCAGTAGGTCGAACATTCTGTGCGGCAACTCCAGTCATTAGATGTAAAACCGTACCCATTCCTACACCAACAGTCAAAGAGCCTGTTCCTCTGTACGCCACAAAACAATTGTATTTACCAATTCACATGTAGATGCCAGGCCGTTTACATTGGCCGAACGGAGAGACAGCTTAACAAACGGGTGGCAGAACACATACCTCAATGGGTCAACAAGATACAACACACAGGAGATGATAGCCACGAGGAGCCGACACACCGGAAGCTCCCGGCGTCTTCAATCGGCAGGCACATTGTCGCCAGTCGCCATGTTGTGTCCAGAGAGACTGCATTTCGCGTGTTGTTTAGAACACAGAATACTCACTTGTTAAAATTTGCAGAAGCAATTATGATCTATCAACGCAAGCCAGAATTGTGTAAACAGAAAGACATGTTAGTCAGCTTAAAATTACCGTGGTAGACAATCGACATTCCTGTGCGAAATTGTGTATATTTCAACTTGAAGGATTTATCTAGTTAATTTCACGTAAGTTGTGTGAGTTCTGCAGTATGTACCTGACGAGATGCAGCGAAATATGCCAGGCAATAAATCGTGCAATCTATTGTTTGTGTCTTCGTTATTCAAATACCTTGGAGTAACATTTGATGGCAGGCTGACATGGAGAAAGCACATCAACAAAGCAGTAGCAAAAGCCAGAAGGAAAATAGCCATCCTGAGAAAGCTAAGTGGAACCACATGGGGAGCCAATTGGAAATACTTAGCAAAGTTTATCAATAGAGCATACGACCACACCTGTAATACGGGTCAACTGCGTGGTGTTCAGGCATCAAAAACCACACTACAAGAGCTGGACAAAGTGCAAAATCAAGCACTTAGAGTCACCACAGGAGGGATGAGATCAACCCCTATAGTGGAGATGAAGAAGATGGGGAGGACACAAGCACTGAGTGAGCGCTAATACAAGCAGAAAAGTTTCTCAGCTTGCCAGACCACCCTATGAAGAACAGATTTGAAAACCTAGCTATGGGGCGGTTGAAAAGAAGTAGTTTTATCCACCAAGCCAAACGATTCTGCAGAGAAACCACCGATCTGCCCACAGTTGGTATCCCCCTAACAACTATTCCAGAGCGAACTCCATGGAAAGATGAGCATAGACTATCATTACAAATCCAAACAAAAGTGAGAGGAATATTTAACAAGGAAGAACAGAACAGTGTACAGAATAGCCACTCTCAGCTTCCTTGATGAAGAATACCCACAGGACCTCTGGATCCGAGTCTACACAGATGGGTCAGCACAAAATGCTGTTCGAAATGGAGGAGCGGGAGTGTACATAGAATACCCAAATAATACTAGGGACACAGCTAGAGTACCGACAGGAAAGTACTGCCATAACTGAAATTGAGGCAATCAAGATAGCAACAGAGAAATTACTAAATACCAGCAATGGTACACAACCTGTGGTGCTATTGACAGATGCAAAATCAGTACTCGAGGCGCTCCTGTCTGGGACACTACTTTCTGAACTTCGCAGTCAGCATAAGGTCACCATACAGTGGATACCATCCCACTGTGGAGTACCCGGAAACGACAGAGCTGATCAATTGGCTAAGGAAGAAGCCAAAGAAGAATAGCCTGATGTGCCCGTTACATACCACCAAAAGAAAAGAATGATCAAATCAGTCAGAAAGCACCAAAACCTGCTCAAGATGACTACCACGCTATGGAAAGACCAGAACAAGTCATTATTCTGCGCCTCAGAACAGGGCACAATAGATTACGCAACCGCATGTATACAAAATTCAAGATTGGTGAAACAGCCATGTGCACATGTGGATTGGCGTCGCAGACAGCAGAGCACATACTCCAAGACTGCCCAAAATATAACATATCTAGGCAAACCTTCTGGCCTAGAGAGACGACAATGGAAGATAAACTCTATGGACCGCTGTGTGAACTGAAAAAGACAGTTCAATTCATACAAGAGACAGCATTGCAGTTATTGACATATTTCAAGCGAACGAAAGAAGAAGAAGAAGTAAAGAGCTGCAAGTACCTAGGAAGTATAATATCATCAAACAGCAAATCAGTAGACGAGTTCGAAAATAGATGCAATAAGGCAAACCAACTCATTGGACAAATGGCACCAATACTAAAGAACAAACTTGTACAAATAACTACTAAGAAAGCACTATACAACACAGACTTCTTACCAACTTTGTGTAAGTTACCAATGCCAAACCTGGACAATGACAGAAAAAGAGAAAAGAAACATCACAACAACAGAAATGAGATTCACGAGAAGAATACTCAATGCATCAAGAAGAGATAAGATAAGAAATGAAGAAATCAGGACTGGAGTGGGGAAGGGGGGGGGGGGGGGGGGGGTATAGCTGCGCTATATTTTATTAGAAGTCAGCAAGTCAAATGGCTTGGCCATATAACTAGATTACCAACTAACAGTATACCACAACAAGCAATGATGTACAGACCAGATGGAAGCAGAGGAAGAGGCCGACCACGTAAACGATGGACGCAGGGAATAACAGAGCCCATGGGAATATCGATACATGAAGCCCATACGCGGGTACTCTCCCGCTTTTTATACTTCACCTCGACACCACAAGAGATAAGATGAGATGAGACCTACCCACCCCACTCCTCTCTTTTATGATGAACTACAGCATGCAAGTGCTTTAGATGTGTTCCTAAACTACTAACATTTGGTAAAGTTTTGTCGAAAATCTCCCTCAGTTTTCAACATTTATTTGGAACCTGGTTATTATTAAAGGCTCTGTGGCCAAAGGCTTACGAACGCAATTCGTAATCCCGTATACCGAGTTAGAAACATAATTAAGCAGACCGTCTTGCGTTGGTTTCCATACAATGGTATGAGTGCAGGTCGTTCAAAAAGCAATGCCAGTGAACGTAAACTTGCTAAGAAATCACAAACAGCAACAACAACAACAAATGCTTTGGTTGACTGTAAAGGATATGCAACTTACTATTATTAGAAGTATATCACAGGAAATAATTATTAAATGCAGCCGGACCGTGAGGCATTGAGCACTGTAGTAAATGGGCGACTTTTGATGTGTGTACAGTATATATGACTACACTTCATTGACTTAAACTACATATGTGAACTTCAGTAAAGGATATGCAACTTACTATTATTAGAAGTATATCACAGGAAATAATTATTAAATGCAGCCGGACCGTGAGGCATTGAGCACTGTAGTAAATGGGCGACTTTTGATGTGTGTACAGTATATATGACTACACTTCATTGACTTAAACTACATATGTGAACTTCAGGAGAAATTAGTATGAGAAAGAAAGAAAGGATCAATCCCTCTTTTATATGATAATCCAATATCGCATGGAACTCCTTTCAGACCTTAACATTTTCGCTCAGAGCAAAAAGAAAACTAGCATCTTCACAGAACAGATTGCAGCTGTCACTGTCATTTACTGCCAATATAGTACCTTGCGGTGTATGGCAGAGGGGTCTTTGAGCCTGAGGAATTAAGGCCGCCTGGCTAGTGCAGTCGCCGTGAATTGTGCAGGTTAGAATTTTCTTTTTGCCCCCGACAGAAAAGAAATCCCACACCTTACCGAGGGATCGAACCCGGGCCTCCCGAAGGAGAGTCCAGCGTTCTAGCCACTCGGCCAGCCGCTCCTCCGACACCCGTATTTGATGTGAAAGCATCTAGGAGTCCTAGAAACCAGGGATAAGTGACTGCAGAAACTGTTATTTGTCCATCAAGAATGATGATGACCATTCACTTCATCCTGTCACATTTGACAGGAGCCTGTCCTTCAAGGGCCATGTGGAGACGGTTGTGACAAGATCTCAAAAGGGAAATCCAGCAACTAATTCAGGATAATGCTCGCCCGGGTGATGTGATTATAAACACAGATGGTTCGGTGTTGAGAGGTAGGAGTAGTGCCTGGGGGTTCTTAGCAAAAGCTAATGGTCGACGTTTGGTGCAGGAGAGCCTGGCATATGATACCACAACATCTAGCTGAAGAATGGAGGTGGAGGCGGTCAGTGCAGCTTTTTGCTGGATGGAGAATTCGACACACACACACACACACATCGTGATTGTAACTGATTCTAAAGCATGCTGAGTAAGGTGAGGACAGGCAAGCTTCGTTCAGAGTGGCTTGCTTCGCTTCGGAAGTCACGGATGATAAGCATCGTCTGGATCTTTTCTCCGGGGCATGCTGGTGTGCTGGGGAATGAAGAGGCGGACAGATTGACTGGCTCGGCAAAACTTGGTGGAGTATTGATGCATGATAAGGTAGACGTGGTCGCGGCCATGTGGGAGCACGTGTACACCTCGGATGAGCAAATGGATCACCATGGTCTGGCAAGAATGCGACAGCGAGGGGTGACGAGGGGATCTGGCCGACGATCAACGCTCATAGGAAAGACGAGACGGACATATAATCAGATTGCTACTGGTACAATTAGTGTTGGAACTCTTCGCTGGCTGCTGAGGATGGGGACGGAGCGCTTACTTATGGGAATGCCCCGAATGCTGTGATGTCGGTTCCTATATCAATCAATCAATCACTTCATCCATTGGGGTTGTATAAGAAGATGGCTGGTAAGGCCTATTTTGGCTTGAAATGTTCTTTGACAATGTGGGCAAAGAA
>JACEFZ010014143.1:0-15675 GCA_014155875.1 Cepaea nemoralis | reverse complement strand
GAAATCTATTGGGCATCAGAACGACATAACAAACGGAAGCTGATCGTGAACAATTAGCAAACAAGTGAGGAATTATGTGTGGAAGCTGCGATGTTTTATTTTTTTTTAATAGAAAAATTATGAGAAGACTTTGAACTGCTAGAAAAAGCTGAAACCATATCTTGAAAGAAAGTAACTCACAAAGAGAATGGGTTATTGGCATCAGAAGAATGTTGTCCACATTTTTTTGGGCATGTCATGAGAAGGGGATAGCTGAAGTATGTCTTCACAGCTGGAAAGTTGGAAAGGGGGGGGGGGGGGGACAGTGACAGACCCCTTCAGAGAAGATGCTGGACAGTTCGACATCAAAGCACACAACGACATCAATATAAGAAAAATGTCTGGCAGCACATCAGACAGGGCAGCACATCAGACAGGGCAGCACATCAGACAGGGCAGCACATCAGACAGGGCAGCATATTAGACAGAAGGCTGTGAACAAACATGACGACCAACAACACACAGCATGGCCTAAGCGAAGCAGAAGAAGCAGCATGTAATAATGGCGTGAGGTCTACCGGGGAAACTGAGGACAATCACAATATACGAAGTCTATTACAAATGTATCTGTCTTTTGGCCAGGACATTTGTAATTACACACCTGGACGCCTGAAACCCCAAAGGCTTACCCTTCATAGTAATCTTCTTGTGATTACACACACTCGAAACAGCTGTCCTACCATTATTGGAAGTACCTCAGGGAGACTACTTTGGGTACAGATGTCTGCTCATGAGTCAAATGGGGTCCCTTCCAGCGGCATGTTCAGCTTGGGGAATAGCAAAAAATCGTAAGTAGCTATATCGGTAGAGTAGGAGATTGACGGCCGGTCTCTCTGGCTGATGAGTTACACCATTTTCTCCGTAATCCCGTTTATCCACGCAGGGTCTCGCAGCGAGGCGAGAATTGGAAGCGGTTCGACCCGCACTCATGACTTGCTATAATATAATCGGGATAACTGAGTCGGCCGCTCAGAAAGCAATGGCAAACTACTGAGTGTAATCATGCCAAGAAATCAACATACAGCCGAAAGATGCTGGTGTTGACAGCGATGTCCTGTAAAGGATATGCAAAACAAACAAACAGGAGATTGACGAACTGGAGGAGTGTTGTGTTTGGCTAAGAAAGTGTGAATCAGATGCGAAGAATTGGCGGATGAGATTTCATGTTGAAGCTGTCAAATTTCCAATTCCGACAGCTCCGTTTGTGTCGCACATCATCAGCTGATTGTTTTAAGATAAAGAAGCCTTTAACAAAATTTATTGCTTGAATTAGTGTCATGCAAGGGACAGAACCTGTGTTTCACAGTGAGTATAGCAGAGGCTTGTCAGTACAATCTGAAACAGATCACACAAATGATCCAATATTCTGATGATCACATGGGATGGCAAACCACGATCATCAACGCTTACCGCAAGTAGTAAGAGAGACGCAAATCAGGTATAAAATGGGGTCCGTCGCAGGGGTCCGGAAGTCGTATTTCCTTATATGAATGCTATACCGCCTCCTACCGGACCCCCTGAAAAAACGGACCTCATTTTAAAAAAACCGGCGGGTATTTTCTTTGGTCTGGTTGTCACTTCCGGTTGTCCTGATGACTGCTTCCAGTTGAATTTCGGTCCCGGGGGCGGGCGGGCGGACCGACGCGAACCTAACCGGACGTCGTCACGCGAACCGGCACGAACCAGCGCGATCCGAACCGGGGCAGTGTGCGGTCTGCGGTGTGCGGTGTGCTGTGTGATCGAGCCCCAGTCATGTAGATATGGAACCCTTCGATGAGGAGATCGAAGTCAATATGATAGATTGGGAAAATGTTTTGGACCATCACTCGAGTTGCCTCGAGTATCCAGACTTGGATTGCATGAATAAACTTTAGTCCGATGATAGTTAATTCGGCAGTAGTCCATAACATGTATCAACTTTAAGCGAGTGGTGAAAATCTGGTTTAAAAATATACTAGACAGGCATACATTATTATTAAAAATTAAGCGTAATAAAATAATAAACGGCTACATTTCTTGTATGTATAGCGGAGATTATTAATGTGAATATAAAACTATTGTTCTCAATTAATCTAAGGCATAACTTGCTAATATAATCATAAAAAAATATGTAATGAAATTAAACCCCACAGTTACATCCCTTAATAAACAGAATAGGTTGTCCACCTTCATTGCATTGTAGCAAATACTACAACAGGTCGCCCAAAGTTCAAATGTGATTTATAGTCGAGTAATGAAAAGTCGAAAGTCTATTTTCTGTCAGGAAGTCTTAAAATATACAAAGAGGTCCTCTTTATTTCATTATTTCTTTATTTTCTCTCTTTTCTTTATTTCTGTCTTTCATTCTTTTAGTTGTTTATTTTCTTTCTTTCTTTATTTATTTCTGTCTTTCATTACCCCCCCCCCCCCCTCTCTCTCTCTCTCTCTCTCTCTCTGTCTGTCTGTTGGTGGACTGCTCACACCCCTCAGTAACTTTAGAACCGCTGTGCCCGACCTTGAAATCATAGCTATCTAACCTGTCCGTGACCGGTCAACCTGTGAGTCAGCGCTGAAAACATGTCTGAACACGCTATGTAGGCATTCTACACCGTGTTTTCGTGGTAAAATAGCCATGTCAGCAGTTGTCTATGTAGCAATAGACCGTTCTAAACTGGTTTATGGCTATAGCTATACTGTGCCACGTGACTTGCCGCTATAAAACAGCCATACGCAATGGCTAAGTCTCATTCTATTGTTGAATACAGAAGAGAATCAATCTGCAGAACGCACACCCCGCCAGAGAGCCAGAAGAGAAGGGGTGTGTATCATAAGTATTAATTTGTCCCATCCATCATGTTCCCATCCACCTCACTCGATCACCACAGGCGTCAAGTCATCCAGGCAACTTCTTATATATGGCTTACCCACTGGTTCAACCTACATAAGCTTTATAAAATAAATAAATATATCTTTCTTATATGTAAAACCAGGTAAATTATAAAAACGTCTTCCAAAATCTGTAGAACCGCTGTGTTCTATGCCCCTGTACACAACGCGAACTGACCAGCTCTGATCTTAATTATAGATAAACAAGCAGCTCGGAGCCTGTCTCTCGGTAATTTAATTCCACGCAGCGCTGTTCAGCCGTTAATCTCAGGTAGAATCTACATTCCCTCGCTTGAGCGCAGCACTATAATCTAATTAGCAGCCAGCAGGGCGACCCCGCGCAGAGCAATGTAGATTCTACCTGAGATTAACGGGTGAACAGCTCTGCACGGAATTAAATTACCGGGAGACAGGCTCCGAACTGCTTGTTTATGTATAATTAAGATCAAAGCTGGTCAGTTCGCGTTGTGTACAGGGGCATAGAACACAGCGGTTCTACAGATTTTGGAAGACGTTTTTATAATTTACCTGGTTTTACATATAAGAAAAATATATTTATTTATTTTATAAAGCTTATGTAGGTTGAACCAGTGGGTAAGCCATATGTAAGAAGTTGCCTGGATGACTTGACGCCTGTGGTGATCGAGTGAGGTGGATGGGAACATGATGGATGGGACAAAGTAATACTTATGATACACACCTCTTCTCTTCTGGCTCTCTGGCGGGGTGTGCGTTCTGCAGGTTGATTCTCTTCTGTGTTCAGCAATAGAATGAGATTTAGCCATTGCGTATGGCTGTTTTATAGCGGCAAGTCACGTGACACAGAATAGCTATGGCCATAAACCAGTTTAGACCGGTCTATTGCTACATAGACAACTGCTGACATGGCTATTTTACCACGAAAACACGGTGTAGAATGCCGACATGGCGTGTTCAGACATGTTTTCAGTGCTGATTCACAGGTTGACCGGTCACGGGCAGGTTAGATAGCTATGATGTCAAGGTCGGGCACAGCGGTTCTAAAGTTACTGAGGGGTGTGACCAGTCCACCAACAGAGAGAGAGAGAGAGAGAGAGAGAGAGAGAGAGAGAGAGAGAGAGAGAGAGAGAGAGAGAGAGGTAATGAAAGAGAAAGACAGAAATAAATAAATAAAGAAAGAAAATAAACAAATAAAAGAATGAAAGACAGAAATAAAGAAAAGAGAGAAAATAAAGAAATAATGAAATAAACAGGACCTCTTTGTATATTTTAAGACTCCCTGACAGAAAATAGACTTTGGACTTTTCATCACTCGACTATAAATCTCATTTGAACTTTGGGCGACCTGTTGTAGTATCTGCTACAATGCAATGAAGGTGGACAACCTATTCTGTTTATTAAGGGATGTAACTGTGGGGGTTAATTTCATTACATATTTTTAATGATTATCTTAGCAAGTTATGCCTTAGATTAATTGAGTATAATAGTTTTATATTCACATTAATATTCTCCGCTATACATACAAGAAATTTAGCCGTTTATTATTTTATTAAGCTTAATATTTAATAATAATGTATGCCTGTCTAGTATATTTTTAAACCAGATTTTCACCACTCGCTTAAAGTTGATACATGGGTATGGACTTCTGCCGAATTAACTATCATCGGGTGTCACCGCCTCACTTTCATATATAGTTCGGGCAAAAGTTTATTCATGCAATCCAAGTCTGGATACTCGAGGCAACTCGAGTGATGGTCCAAAACATTTTTCCAATCTGTCATATTGACTTCGATCTCCTCATCGAAGGGTTCCATATGTACATGACTGGGGCTCGATCACACAGCACACTGTCTCGGTTCGGTTCGCTCCGGTTCGGATCGCGCCGGTTCGCGCCGGTTCGCATGACGATGTCAGGTTCCCGTGACGACGTCCGGTTCGGTTCGCGTCGGTTCTCCCGCCTGCCCGCCCCCGGGACCGGAAGTCAACCGGAAGTAGTCATCAGGACAACCGGAAGTGACAACCAGACCAAAGAAAATACCCGCCAATTTTTTGAAAATGAGGTGCGTTTTTCAGAGAGTCCGGTAGGAGGCGGTATAACATTCATATATGGAAATACGACTTCCGGACCCCTCGACGGACCCCATTTCATACCTGATTTGCGTCTCTCTTACTACTACTACTACCGCAATGACTCTTGACAGAGGTAATGACGAAGGTGACGGTTATGATTACGAGGTTAACGGTGATGATAATTGTCCATATAATGGTTCATGTTCAACCCC
Source organism: Cepaea nemoralis (assembly GCA_014155875.1). Taxonomy (NCBI): domain Eukaryota; kingdom Metazoa; phylum Mollusca; class Gastropoda; order Stylommatophora; family Helicidae; genus Cepaea; species Cepaea nemoralis. The sequence goes on along the minus strand of JACEFZ010014143.1, from coordinate 10,510 downwards.
TAATTTTTTAAGTATTTTCCTGACGGCATATTTCTTTAATATCGACCCACACCTTGTCAAATTGGTATTACAGACATGTGTGTAATTAACAATCTGGTGGGTAAAGGAGTTACTCATCTCACCTTATGATATCGTGACCTCACATATGTACAGTTCGAACACTCTGAGACCTGAACAACGAGCAGACTAGTTGGAAAACTTTCGATGTCAGCTAAACGGGTAGTTTCTAATTGAATGAAGAAACAAAAACATAATGGAAGGACTAAAAAAAAAAACATCAGGCAATTCTCCAAGAAACAGACGATAACCGCAAATTTACTAGATACAAGGCATATAATGTAGACACGAACTTGAAGACTGTGTAACAAATGGCAAAATTGATGGCAAAAGAACAAGAGGAAGACACAAAGATAGTTGACTGATTTATTGGTGTTTTTCAATCCTCATAAAGACTGTGTCATCTCCACTGCAAGCCGTCTGAGCACTATATCTACCAGAGTGAAAGTAAATAAACTACTCCCTCCCCTTAACCATATACCGGATGCCGTCTCTGCGGGAACTGCGTTGCAGAATTATCATTCCCCTTTCACCTAGGAAGGCCAACCCGGTCAATAAACGCCTGCTAAAATCGGATGTATCGACCTAAGGGCGCAAATAAAATAGGCACAACTCAAATTCGTCCGAGTGGGAGTCTTAATGTCCTTCAAAGCACCCGGGAAGGTTAACCCGATCAACAAACACCAACAGAAAATCCGAACCGAAATCTCGCTGAGTAATGTTCTTTGAAGCACCCGGGAAGGTTAACCCGATCAACAAATACCCACAGAAATTCCGAACAGAAATCTCGCTGAGTGGATGTAAGCTGTAGACTGACCGTTCCTGGTTTTCGTGGGGAGCTGCCAGTAGCGAACGAAAAGCCCAATTTACGGAAGTGAGGAAGTTAAGCAGCCATGCGCAGGACGTGACAATTCTTTGGGTGAGCCCAGTACCAGAACGCTATGTGTCGGCTCTGCAGGTATGGAATCCTCCTTGGATGGCGGGGAATGCCTATTTTCAGCCCCTACCTTCTCTTGAGGGTTGACCGGGATGTCTTTGGCCGTTCTAAATTGACCAGCTGAAATGTGGACGACACTATAACAGGGAGTGAATAGACACTCCGGACGAACGTAGAAGAAGATTCCCCTTTCAGGTTTAAACATAAAAAATACAACCAACTGAATGTGCAAGACCGATACATCGCCTATATTTTCTCACTGCACATTTTTGTTTGTTTATAGGACTTCGCTGTATCTCAATTCATATGAGCATTGATAACTGTCATCACTTACACTCAAACAGCTACCTATCAATCTCAATCAGTCTGTATGTCTTTCATCTCATCTCATCTAGTTCCTCTTGTACCTTGCGGTGTCGAGGTCTGTCTGTCTCTACATCCATATGTCTATCTGTACGCAAACCCGCCCGTACATCCCACTCCCTGCAATCCGTATTTCCGCCCGTCTTTATGTCTGTCCGTCTGTCTGTATGTCTGTCTGTCCTTTAGAATGCCTGCCTGCCTACTCGTCCGTCGGTCAGTCTGCCTATGTGTCTTGTACGTCTGTTTGTCCCTCAACAACAATTCTTTACATTTAAATCAGCATTATTTAAGCTACGTACATATTTGACAATATACAGGCGAGCACATCTTAGTGCAGACAATCTATACTTTGACATATAATCTATAAATATACATCTATAATCTTGTTGTCCATCGAAAGTAAAACGTTTAACATACGTGTTGAACAAATCCTTGCAACACATCGGGAGTAAGCGACACCTGGCGCCACGTTTGTCAACTTGAGTTATGGCCTTAGTGTTTAGTACTCACAATTCTTGCTGTGAAGCAGATGGTCGGACGATATATTGTCCCTAGCTGCAGATTTTAAAAACTGTCTAATTTCGAATGCAGCATTCACACGATGAAAAGTATTCTCAACAATTTATCTTTATCAATCGAGATAGGACACGTTTTTTACAGCTAAATTGAGCTAATCTTGGTGTACAGATGCGAATCGTGGAGAATTAGCAGTGTTAGATATTATGTGGAAGCTGTGGAGGTGCGGTGTTATAGAATAGTGACGAGATTGCCGTGAACAGATGGAAAGAGCAATTAAGAGATATCTTGGAAGAAGTTAACTCATAAAGAGAACTGGTAACTCACCTCAGAAGAAAACAAACCACATACTTTGGACATTTAATGAGAAGAGGAAAGCTTGAGTATGTGGTCACAACGGGCAGGCTGGATGGCAAGCGAGACCAAGAGAGAAGATGCTGGACAGTTTGACATCATTGCATGGAGGCATGGTATCGGAAATGATTGGAATCACAATAGACGGACCGTTGTAGACAGACATGATCACCAACACCATACGGCATGGGACTATAAGAAGAAGACTAATGTTAATCTAGGCGTAACATATTAGAGATATGTGACTATTCAACATCTGGCTAACCGGAGATCGGAGTAAGTAATTACATCCAGGTATAAATCAAGTTCCGAACCCACATCCAACTGTTAATGGTTTAGTAGTTGTTGAATCCTACGTGAGACTGAGCTTTAATTCTGAAGCTCGAAGCAGTAATGTTCGGGTAATGGATCAGAGAAATAGACTTACACCTGTCGGAGTGAGGTTAGTGCAGAGTTCCGACCCGGTGCCTGGAGAACCATTTCCACGGCGACTGTTGAGGATGTTTTCTTCCTTCTTCCTCGCTAAAAAATCAGTGGGATGTTCGAGACGGGTTCTGGAACCTGCCGTCTGTGCAGATACGTGTTAGGATACAACAAGACAGTGAATCAGCACAACCCCTATGGATTGGTCAGGATTAGGCTATGGTCGGTCATGTTTACCCCACAGGGATTAGGTATCTCGTTGTTAGTAGATTCAACTCTAATGCCCACAGGGAAATAATCTCTCTCTCTCTCTCTCTCTCTCTCTCTCTCCTCTCTCTCTCTCTCTCTCTCTCTCTCTCTCTCTCTCTCTCTCTCTCTCTCTCTCTCTCTCTCTCTCTCTCTCTCTCTATATATATATATATATATATATATATATATATATATATATATATATATAATACAATGTCTGTCTGTATGTTATTTATGCGTTCGCGAACGGTCCATCCGATTGAGATGAACTTTTATACACGTCTTCTTCTCATTCCGGTGCTGCCAACTGTCATAGTTTGTTAGTGTACAAACATTTATTTACTTAATATTATTTATTATTTTAATTTACATTATAATTTATATATAGCGAGGGGACATAACTTTTAATAGCATTGCTATATATGTAAAATTGTTGTATATTTCTCAAATAGGTGGACACTTTCGCTACAGTTATCTACAAGCATATACGTTATAATCCTCCTCCCCCCTCCTTCTCCCCTCCCTCCTCCTCCTCCCTCCTCCTCCTTCTCCCCTCATCCGCCCCTCCTCCTCCCCTCCTCCTCCGCCTCCCCATCCTCCTCCCCCCTCCTCCTCCTCCCCTTCCTCCTCACTCCTCCTCCTCACTCCTCCTCCCCCTCCTCCTCCTCCTTCTCCTCCTCCCCCTCCTTCTCCGCCCCCTCCTTCTCCGCCTAGACAGACAGACAGACAGACAGACAGATAGACAGACAGACAGACAGACAGACAGATCGATTGATGAATGATAGCTCGATCGATGAATGATAGCTCGATCGATGAAGGATAGTTCGATCGATGAATGATAGCTCGATCGATGAATGATAGCTCGATCGACGAATGATAGATTGATCTATGAATGATAGATCGATCGATGAATGATAGATTGATTGATGAATGATAGATCGATCGATGAATGATAGATCGATCGATGAATGATAGATCAATCGATGAATGATAGATCAATCGATGAATGATAGATTGATCGATGAATGATAGATCGATCGATCCCCGCCAGGGACTGGGCGAAGCTGGGCCGGGTCAGCTAGTAATTTATAAAACAGGGAGAAGAGAATGTTATGATTATAAGCATGGGCGATCATGTTTTGCCATCTCACTCGATCACCAGAGTGGATCAGCTCCGTGTTCTTGTCTCGACCATACCACGTGGCCAAGCCATCCAGGTATTTACTTCTCGGTCTTCCCCTTGGTCTCTTCCCTTCGATCTTGCCAGTTGTCACCAAGTTCTCCAATTCAATTCTTCTCATAACATGCCCAAAGATTTTTGACTGTCTACGTCTAATGTCTAAAGTACTTGTTCATTGGTTTTTCTGTCTGTCCATGGTATTCTTTGCGTTTTCCTCAGAAACCACATTTCCACAGCCATCAGATGTTTTCCAGCTTGTCTGCTCATTGTCCACGCTTCACATCCATACAAAAGTACATGTTCTATGTAGCACTTCAACACTCTTTTTCTCGTTTCAATTGACATCTTTTTATTGTTCAGTATGTTTTTCATCTTGCAAAAGGCTATCTTTGCAATGGCAATTTTTGTTCTAATTTCTTCAAGGCATCTCCCATCAGATGTTATGACTGTTCCGAGATGACTGTACCGATTCACTTGTTTAAGATTATGCCCATTTACTTGTATATTACATTGTGGTATTTCCTTTTTTTCCAGTGACGACCATAATCTCTTTCTTCTTACAGTTCAATTCTAACCCTAGTTGTTCACTGTGTGCAACAACCGCATCTACTAAATGTTGCAGGTCCTGTTCATTGTCTGCAATCAAGACTGTATCATCTGCATACTTAATGTTATTGATGCATCGTCCCCCAATGTTGATTCCTTCCATATCTTCTATATTTCTGAAAAATATTTTAACTGTACGGGGAAAAAACGATCTGGAGATATTACACATCCCAGACTCACACCTCTCTTAATAGGCTGATATTGACCTACTTTATTATCAATCCTTATGGCAGCTTGGTGTTTCTAATATATATTTCTTACAAGTCTAAGGTCTTTTCCATCAATTTGTAGATCTTCAAGCATCCTTATCATGTCGACCTGTCTCACGTTATCGAAAGCCTTTGTATAGTCAATAAAGCAAAGGTGTAGATCATAGTTTACTTCTATAGAACGTTCAGTTAATTTTCTCAGTATATACGCAGCATTTACTGTACCCTTGCCTTCTACAAACCCACATTGTTCTTCCCCTATTTCGGGTTGTATTTTCTTCCTAACGCTTTGCATGATAATTCTTAACAAAATCTTCTTGATGTGACTCATTATTATATTGTTCGATGTTGATCATATTCCAAGGCTCCTGATTTCTTTAGGATTGCAATAAATAAAGAGGTACATAATTCATAAGGTATATTTCCAGTATCATATATTGTATCACCTCGACACCGCAAGGTACAAGATGAACATGATGAGATGAGATATATTGTATTCAGCAATCTGGTAACTTTTTCTATTCCATGTTCTTCTAAAGCATTAATCATTTCTGTTGTGATGTTGTCTGAACCGGGGGTCTTGCCAGATTTCATATGGTTAAGAGCATTCTGAACCTCCATCTTCAAAATTGATGGTCCTTCATTGATATTTTGAATATTATTCTGTTCTTCCTTGTTATCATCATAAAGGTTTTTCACATAATCTGACCATACATGTAAAATCTTATATTTTTCTATTATGATTTTTCTATATTTTGTCGTTAGGCAGCCTGCTGATGTATGTATTCTTTGATTAGTAAGCTCCTGAATTCTTTTGTACATTAGTTTGGTATGTTTTACTGTTGTGTTGTTTTTCAATTTCTATGCAGTTTTTCTCAAGTCATGATTCTTTTGCCTCCTTACATAACATTCTGACTTTTCTGTGAATTTCTTAATATTTGGCAGGATTACTTTTGTTCTGTCTTCTTGTTTCCATTAGTTGTTAAATTTCTTCAGTCACCCATGTCTTACGACCCACTTTCTTTAATTTTGGAATAGTTTCTGCAGCACAACTGATTGAATTCTTCAACAATTCCCATTGATCATCAACATCTTGAAATATGATCTCTAGATCAGACAATACCTTAAATTTGTTCTTTTCTTCAATGTTAAAATTATCGTGTATTTCTTTGTCAATTGTTGTTAGTCGTTAGTCGCGGTTCCAGCATCACAGCAAAGGGTCGCCCCCATTATGCTCCGTTCTTGTGCCAGTGAAAAGACAGGAGTCTCGTCAAACAACGGCCCGCTCAGGCACAATGTCACCACAAAAGCCCTCTACGAAACATACAGTTCATCCTTGATGGAATTGGCAGTCTATTTCCCAACCAGATGTTCACCTACAAATCATATTTAGGGTTTCCTGTTATACTTGACTTTATTTAACTTTACCCTCAATGTGCCCATAATTAATCTGTGATCACTGCAGCATTTTACATTGGGGACTGTTTTTACAACTGTTAAAGCATTTCGAAACCTGCTAATCAGGATGTAATCTATCGGGTTTTTAATTCTGCTGTCTGGACTCCTCCATGTCCATAATCTTCTAGGATGCTGTTTAAACTAGGTGTTTCCTACAACCATTTCTTGTTCTTTTGCTCATTCTACAAGTCTGTATCCTCTTTCGTTTCGCTCTCCCAAACGATAGTTGCCTACACTGCATTCATCGCCTTGATTTCCTACTTTTGCGTTGAAATCACCCATTATAATATTTATGTCTGATTGATTTTTTTTTTACAGTTCTTCAAAGGGAAACCACTGAGGCCTCTATATTCCATGTCATATTTCATTCCATGTCAGGGAGTACTGATGACACAATTCCATTGCATATTTTCAAGCCAACTGTTTGTTTGCTTTCAAGTGTACTTTCCGAAAGCATTTCTTCGAGATAACGAAATACAAAGACATGCATTTATTTCTGTCCTGATTACTGTGCTAACTTGATTGTATTGATTTTAAATACAGAGAGATAGTGTGCGTCGTATTCTTTCCACAATGCCTTGTGAAAGCAAACAACACAGCAGGTTTCCTGTTTGTTTCTTGAAATAGAAAATACAGGACAAAAGCATACGCACACACGTCAAACATGCGCGCGTGAACACACACACACACACACACACACACACACACACACACAAACACTCACACACACACACGCACACGTACGCCACACATACCCACACATGCTCCCACGCGATTGATTGTACTTTCTAAATTTGAACACCAGAAATGGCCTGTATATTGACGGAAATATGAAGTGTTTATGCAGGAAAATATAAATTTTTCTCAACAGATTAGCAGAAATAGTAAAATAATTGTTTAGAAATTTGCCACTAAGCTATAACAGGTAGTGTAAAATAATCAAAATGTACAGTTTGCTTGATATAAGTCAACACTTTTTTTTTTTTTTGGCATATCCTATTTACAGGACATTGCAGTCAACACCAGCTGCTGTTGATGTCTTGTCAAGTTTTTACGTTAAAGCAGTTTGCCACTGCTTTCTGAAAGACCGGCTCACATACCTTTCCGTAAGAAACCAACGCGACGCGATCCACTGCCGAATCTCGCGTAGCTGTGTTTAGAAATTAACACTACATTCCATAAAACGCTTATCGTCGGCGATTCAATGTGTTCATTTTCTTCCCGGACATTTCCAGGTGCCCATTGTAGGCTGGGTCGACCTGGGAGGTCAGATTAGTGTTAATACCCCCGCATCGGTGGAGATACGAACACATGCCAACCTGGCCGGCAGGCGAGAGATCTAGATAGGCACTGACAAGGCTGCTTGGTGTAGGAATACGATGTACCACACACACACACACACACTCACTCACTCACTCAATTACTCACTCACTCACTCCCTCGCTTGTTCACTCAACTCACTCACTCACTCACTCACTCACTCAATTACTCACTCACTCACTCAATTACTCACTCACTCACTCACACCCTCGCTTGCTCACTCAACTCACTCACTCACTCACTCACTCACTCACTCACACACTCTTACGTGTATTGCACCGCTCAGTTGAAGATTTCGCAGAACCAACATACCATGGCCACCCAAACAAACATGCAAGTGTGTAACAATGTATAGTGTTGACATGTATTCGGTATTTGGCTTATACGATTCTTGATGAATAAAGAGGTCAGCTTGGTCGCGGAGTTTAATGCGCTTACACTTACTTCCAGTGCTCTGATAGTGGCGTAAAGGGATTAATCCACACATAGTTCATTGGAGTTAAAACATTGACACCTCGTTCAGACGCAATGGCAAACTACTGAGCCTAACATTTCCCAGTAGATCAATCAGATTGGAATAGATCAATCCGGTTGGAGTTGATCGCAAAGGACAAACGTGTTGTTTTATTTTTTTCTAATAAAGTCTCATCGTGTAGCGGGTATGTTGCAGAATGTGGCTCTTATCTCACCGTCATTATAATCGAGTGCCTGGCATGGGCGATCATGCTTTCCCACATCTTGCCATCTCCAACGATGTATTACATTCCGCTCTCAGCACTTTCCGCCTAACAGAATCTCGAACCGTTGTCAGTTATAATGCCTCATGTAGTTCCATCTCCAGGCTGTCATTAATGTCCTGTATCCACATACTTTTGTTAGGTCTTTGCCTCGTCTTTCAGGAACTATGGAACTTCCAGAACTGTCCTCCCTAAGCCATTGTGTGATGTGACCACTGTATGTTAGTGAGTGTCCGAGATATGAAACTGTTACTTACATCACAAAGTTTTCTTCGATGTTTACATCTTGTGGAATACTGTGCTGGCTCTTGGTTTGTCAAGACTCCTGTCTGGTGCAATTTTCACATGAGACAGCGAGGAACATTTATGTGATATTCACTGGCACAGGATCGGAGCATAATGGGGCGACCCTTTGCCGTGAAGTTTGAACAGCGACTAACGACTAACTAACAACCAATCTTGTGGACTGTCATTGTGTTATTATCTTTGATCACGATGCTGATGAAATATTTCTTTAATACTTTTATAAAGTCTCAATTTTCACTCTTTAACGTTCCTGTAGTTGTCACTGATTGACATGTGTGTTGGCACAAGAAAGATGCATGTCTACAGCTGTACTTTCAAAACCGAACTGCTGTGCTTTCTTGACAACGAAGGAGTTGTGTTTTAATATTATTTTATAATTTTGTTTTGTTTTCTTTAGATATGTTTGTGTTGTTCCGTCCATGATGATTTATAAAATGGAAGCGTCGTTTGTTTTGCCCTAGAATACTTATTTTGTTATTTTGTTATTATATATTATTTGATTGTCTTTTGTTTTGGGGATTTTCACTCTGTGATTTATGTTCACCTTCATGAAGTTCTCGTGTAAGCTATGTACACTGTGTATGTGTTTAGTATGTTTCATCTGTTTGTAGACGCTAGATATACTTAACTGTTTGTGTTTCATATTGTATTTACGTGCAGGTGTTACACCATAGGAAACTCATACTGTTTAACCTCTGCATTTGCATACTTTAGAATTCATGTCTAAGAATCATCGCTGGAGCTATGGAGTACGAGCTCTACGTTTTATTTAATCTTCAGCAGTCAGTTTAGATAAAGTGAAGAGAAGAAGGCGAAGGAATGGAGAGAGAAAGTAACAGTTTCATGCAGCAGCAAGGGGTGGTCAGAGGATCAGGTCGACAGTCGTCATTCCGAGGTAAAATAAGATGGACATATTATCAGATTGCAACGGGTACCGTTTAGCATTGGAACTCTTCACTGGCTATACTTTGGTCTGTCAAGACTGTAAGGTGCCACTCTTCGCTGGCTGTTGAAGATGAGACTTATAGGAATGCCTCGAGTGCAGTCATTTTGACTCAACTCAACTCATCCTTTAAAATATTACGCTGACAATGGCTGGAGCGTGGTTGGACTAGGGTCCCGTGCCAGCTCATGTCGTTCGCTACAAGAAGAAAAGACTCATCATCAGCATGGGCGGTCATGTTTCGCCATCTCACACGATCACCAGAGTCGTGTATCAGCTCTGTGTTCTTGTCTCGATCATACCACATGGCCAAGCCATCCAGGTATTTACTTTTCTGCTTTCCCCTTGTTCATTTTCCTGCAATCCTGCCATTTGTCACCAAGTTCTCCAATTTATTTGATCTCATAACGTGTCCAAAAACTGTGACTATCTACATCTAATTTCTATAATCAGTTTACGGTTTTCATTTGTTTCTTGTAGGACGTGATCATTGGCTTTTAAGAAAAGACAGGCCACCTTTAATCCATGCATGCACTCAGGCCAAAAAAATTGTGATGATCCTAAGACTTCACATACCTTTGGTAAATTCCTGCTAAGGGACTAAGTAAAATAAATACCGCTGCTCCTTCTAACTGCGTTTACAGTACCCAGTACTGGTAATCATAGATGCAAGGTATTCTTCTGTAATATCATATATTTACTTCATTACATGTATTTAATATTTAATAAATTCTTGATTGACAGACAAACTAGAACAACTAATATTTATTATCAGTGTGTTACATCTGAATCTTAGACGTTAAAGTCAGGACTCAACCCCCAGGAGAGGTGGGATATTTCTGTAGTGAATAA
>JACEFZ010014142.1:0-11232 GCA_014155875.1 Cepaea nemoralis | reverse complement strand
ATTTTTTCCTTCCGTTACCTGTTTTTTTCTCACCTTTGTCCCTGCTTATTTCCCTTTCTTGTTCCGGGTTTTTATTTCTCCATTTCGCTATTTTTGTTTTTATTTTCTCCTTTCTCTTGTCAATTCGTTTTTAGCCCCACTCTTGTTACTTCTGCTTTTTTTTCCCACCTTTGCACCGTATTTATTTCTCTTTCCTTGTTTTTTTCCCTTAAATTTATTTTTTCCCCCCTTTCTGTCATTCTTTTTTATTTCCCATTTTTGTACTTCGTAATTTGTTTCTTTTTCGTTACTTCTTATTTGTTTCTACCCTTGCCCTTTTGTTTTTTTTCCCTATTCTTTGTTCTTCGAAAATTTCCCACTCTTTTTCATTCTGTTTTTTTCCCATTTTTTTTTCTAGTATTTAGTTTCTTTTTTTGCACTTCGCTTTTTTTTTCCCCATTTTTGTTTATTTGTCATTTATTTTTCCCCTTCCCGCACTTCTGATTTTTTTCTATTTCGCTTTTCTTTTTTAGTTTTACTTTTTTTTTTTCCATTTATTTTTCCCTTTCCTTTTTTTTGCTTTTAGCTCCATTCTCTTGCCTACTTCTGTCATTTGTTTCTCCATTCTTTGCTACTTCTGTCTTTTAGTTTCTCCATTCCCTCTTGTCAACTTCTTCATTTTTTTTCTCCATTCTCTTTCATTTCTGTATTTTTCTCCTTTCTCTTGCTACTTCTGTTTTAGTTTCTCCATTCTCTTGCCTATTTCTGTTTTTTAGTTTCTCCTTTCTCTTGCCTACTTCTGTCATTTTTTTTCCCCTTCTTTTCCTTTTTTTTTCTCCATTCTCTTGTACTTCTGTAATTTTTTTTTTCCCCTTTCCCTTTTCCCATTTAGTTTCTCCTTTCCCTTTTCTCTTTGTCATTTAGTTTCTCCATTCTCTTGCCTACTTTTTTTCATTTATTTTTTCTCCATTCTCTTGCCTTCTGTCTTTTAGTTTCTCCATTCTCTTGCTATTTCTGTCATTTAGTTTCTCCATTCTCTTGTACTTCTGTCATTTTTTTCTCCATTCTCTTGCTACTTCTGTCTTTTTAGTTTCTCCATTCTCTTGCTACTTCTGTCTTTTAGTTTCTCCATTCTCTTGTCTACTTCTGTCATTTAGTTTCTCCTTTCCTTTTTTACTTCTGTCATTTAGTTTCCCCTTCCCTTTTTCTCTTTTTCTTTTTTTCTCCTTTTTTGTCTACTTCTGTCATTTAGTTTCTCCTTTCGTTCTTTTTCATTTTTTCCCTTTTTTGCTATTCTGTCAATTAGTTTCTCCATTCTCTTGTCACTTCTGTCTTTTTAGTTTCTCCTTCTCTTGCTATTTCCCTTCCCAATTTTTTCCCATTCTCTTGTCTACTTCTGTCAATTAGTTTTCCCATTCTCTTGTCTACTTCTGTCATTTAGTTTCCCCATTCTCTTGTCAACTTCTGTCATTTAGTTTCTCCTTCTCTTGTCTACTTCTGTCTTTATTTTCTCCATTCTCTTGTCTACTTCTGTCATTTAGTTTCTCCATTCTCTTGTCTACTTCTGTCATTTAGTTTCCCCATTTCTTTCTACTTCTGTCATTTGTTTCTCCATTCTCTTGTCTACTTCTGATTTAGTTTCTCCATTCTCTTGTCACTTCTGTCATTTAGTTTTCCATTCTCTTGTCTACTTCTGTCATTTAGTTTCTCCATTCTCTTGTCAATTCTGTCATTTAGTTTCTCCATTCTCTTGTCATTCTGTCATTTAGTTTCCCATTCCGTCATTCTGTCTTTTAGTTTCCCTTCCTTGTCAACTTCTGTCATTTAGTTTCTCCATTTCTTGTCTACTTCTGTCATTTGGTTTCTCCATTCTCTTGCCTACTTCGTCTTTTTAGTTTCTCCATTCTCTTGCACTTCTGTCATTTAGTTTCTCCATTCTCTTGTCTACTTCTGTCTTTTAGTTTCTCCATTTCTTGCCTACTTCTGTCTTTTAGTTTCTCCATTCTTTTGCACTTCTTCATTTGTTTCTCCATTCTCTTCCCTACTTCTGTCATTTATTTCCCCTTCTTTCCTTTTTTTTTTCTCCATTCTCTTGCTACTTCTTCATTTGTTTCTCCATTCTCTTGCTACTTCTTCATTTGTTTCTCCCCTTTTCTCTTGTTTTTACTTTCTGTCATTTATTTTTCCCCTTTTTTTCCCATTTTTCTTTTTTTCCCCATTCTCTTTCTATTCTTATTTTTCTCCATTCTCTTGTCTACTTCTTCATTTAGTTTCTCCATTCTCTTGTCTACTTCTTCTTTTGTTTCTCCATTCTTTTGTCTACTTCTGTCTTTTTGTTTCTCCATTCTCTTGTCTACTTCTTCATTTGTTTCTCCATTCTCTTGTCTACTTTGTCATTTAGTTTCTCCATTCTCTTGCTACTTCTTCTTTATTTTCCATTCTCTTGTCTACTTCTGTCATTTATTTTCTCCATTCTCTTGCTACTTCTGTCATTTAGTTTCTCCATTCTCTTGCTACTTCTGTCATTTTTTCTCCATTCTCTTGTCTACTTCTGTCATTTAGTTTCTCCATTCTCTTGCTATTCTGTCATTTAGTTTCTCCTTTCTCTTGCATTCTTCATTTGCCCCTTCCTTGTCTACTTCTTCATTTAGTTTCCCCATTCTTGTCTACTTCTGTCATTTAGTTTCCCCATTCTCTTGCAACTTCTGTTTTTATTTTCTCCATTCTCTTGCTATTTCTGTCATTTAGTTTCCCCATTCCTTGCTACTTCTGTCATTTAGTTTCTCCATTCTTTTGCTACTTCTGTCATTTAGTTTCCCCATTCTCTTGTCTACTTCTGTCATTTAGTTTCTCCATTCTCTTGTCTACTTCTGTCATTTAGTTTCTCCATTCTCTTGTCTACTTCTGTCATTTAGTTTCTCCATTCTCTTGTCTACTTCTGTCATTTAGTTTCTCCATTCTCTTGTCTACTTCTGTCAATTAGTTTCTCCATTCTCTTGTCTACTTCTGTCATTTAGTTTCTCCATTCTCTTGCCTACTTCTGTCATTTAGTTTCTCCATTCTCTTGCCTACTTCTGTCCATTTAGTTTCTCCAGTTCTCTTGTCTACTTCTGTCATTTAGTTTCCTCCATTCTCTTGTCTAACTTCTGTCAATTAGTTTCTCCATTCTCTTGTCAACTTCTGTCAATTTAGTTTCTCCATTCTCTTGTCAACTTCTGTCCATTTAGTTTCTCCATTCTCTTGTCCTACTTCTGTCATTTAGTTTCTCCATTCTCTTGTCTAACTTCTGTCATTTAGTTTCTCCATTCTCTTGCTACTTCTGTCATTTAGTTTCTCCATTCTCTTGTCTAACTTCTGTCATTTAGTTTCTCCATTCTCTTGTCTACTTCTGTCATTTAGTTTCTCCATTCTCTTGTCTACTTCTGTCAATTTAGTTTCTCCATTCTCTTGTCTACTTCTGTCAATTTAGTTTCTCCATTCTCTTGTCCACTTCTGTCATTTAGTTTCTCCATTCTCTTGTCTACTTCTGTCATTTAGTTTCTCCATTCTCTGTCTACTTCTGTCATTTAGTTTCTCCATTCTCTTTGTCATACTTCTGTCATTTAGTTTCTCCATTCTCTTGTCTAACTTCTGTCATTTAGTTTCTCCATTCTCTTGTCTAACTTCTGTCATTTGTTTCTCCATTCTCTTGTCTACTTCTGTCATTTAGTTTCTCCATTCTCTTGTCTACTTCTGTCATTTAGTTTCTCCATTCTCTTGTCTACTTCTGTCATTTAGTTTCTCCATTCTCTTGTCTACTTCTGTCATTTAGTTTCTCCATTCTCTTGCCTACTTCTGTCATTTAGTTTCTCCATTCTCTTGTCTACTTCTGTCATTTAGTTTCTCCATTCTCTTGCCTACTTCTGTCATTTAGTTTCTCCATTCTCTTGTCTACTTCTGTCATTTAGTTTCTCCATTCTCTTGTCTACTTCTGTCATTTAGTTTCTCCATTCTCTTGTCTACTTCTGTCATTTAGTTTCTCCATTCTCTTGTCTACTTCTGTCATTTAGTTTCTCCATTCTCTTGTCAACTTCTGTCATTTAGTTTCTCCATTCTCTTGTCTACTTCTGTCATTTAGTTTCTCCATTCTCTTGTCTACTTCTGTCATTTAGTTTCTCCATTCTCTTGTCTACTTCTGTCATTTAGTTTCTCCTTTCTTTCTACTTCTGTCATTTAGTTTCTCCATTCTCTTGTCTACTTCTGTCATTTAGTTTTCTTTTTTTCACTTTTTCTTTGTTTCTCCTTCTCTTGCACTTCTGTCATTTAGTTTCTCCATTCTCTTGTCTACTTCTGTCATTTAGTTTCTCCATTCTCTTGTCTACTTCTGTAATTTAGTTTCTCCATTCTCTTGTCTACTTCTGTAATTTAGTTTCTCCATTCTCTTGTCTACTTCTGTCATTTAGTTTCTCCATTCTCTTGTCTACTTCTGTCAATTAGTTTCTCCATTCTCTTGTCTACTTCTGTCATTTAGTTTCTCCATTCTCTTGTCTACTTCTGTCATTTTTTCTCCATTCTCTTGTCTACTTCTGTCATTTAGTTTCTCCATTCTTTGCTACTTCTGTCATTTAGTTTCTCCATTCTCTTGCTACTTCTGTCTTTAGTTTCTCCATTCTCTTGCTACTTCTGTCATTTAGTTTCTCCATTCTCTTGTCTACTTCTGTCATTTGTTTCTCCATTCTCTTGTCTACTTCTGTCATTTAGTTCTCCATTCTCTTGTCTACTTCTGTCATTTAGGTTTCTCCATTCTCTTGTCCTACTTCTGTCATTTAGTTTCTCCATTCTCTTGTCATACTTCTGTCATTTAGTTTCTCCATTCTCTTGTCTACTTCTGTCATTAGTTTCTCCATTCTCTTGTCTACTTCTGTCATTTAGTTTCTCCATTCTCTTGTCTACTTCTGTCATTTAGTTTCTCCATTCTCTTGTCTACTTCTGTCATTTAGTTTCCCATTCTCTTGTCTACTTCTCTTGTCATTTAGTTTCTCCATTCTCTTGTCTACTTCTGTCATTTAGTTTCTCCATTCTCTTGTCTAACTTCTGTCATTTAGTTTCTCCATTCTCTTGTCAACTTCTGTCATTTAGTTTCTCCATTCTCTTGTCAACTTCTGTCATTTAGTTTCTCCATTCTCTTGTCTACTTCTGTCATTTAGTTTCTCCAT
The DNA here is from genome assembly GCA_014155875.1 of Cepaea nemoralis. Taxonomy (NCBI): domain Eukaryota; kingdom Metazoa; phylum Mollusca; class Gastropoda; order Stylommatophora; family Helicidae; genus Cepaea; species Cepaea nemoralis. The sequence continues at coordinate 6,058 of JACEFZ010014142.1, read as the reverse complement.
TCTCTTGTCTACTTCTGTCATTTAGTTTCTCCATTCTCTTGTCTACTTCTGTCAATTAGTTTCTCCATTCTCTTGTCTACTTCTGTCATTTAGTTTCTCCATTCTCTTGTCTACTTCTGTCATTTAGTTTCTCCATTCTCTTGTCTACTTCTGTCATTTAGTTTCTCCATTCTCTTGTCATACTTCTGTCATTTAGTTTCTCCATTCTCTTGTCTACTTCTGTCATTTAGTTTCTCCATTCTCTTGTCTACTTCTGTCATTTAGTTTCTCCATTCTCTTGTCTACTTCTGTCATTTAGTTTCTCCATTCTCTTGTCAACTTCTGTCATTTAGTTTCTCCATTCTCTTGCCTACTTCTGTCATTTAGTTTCTCCATTCTCTTGCCTACTTCTGTCATTTAGTTTCTCCATTCTCTTGCCTACTTCTGTCATTTAGTTTCTCCATTCTCTTGTCTACTTCTGTCATTTAGTTTCTCCATTCTCTTGTCTACTTCTGTCATTAGTTCTCCTTCTCTTGTCTACTTCTGTCATTTAGTTTCTCCATTCTCTTGTCTACTTCTGTCATTATTCTAGTTTCTCCATTCTTTTGTCCTAACTTCTGTCATTTAGTTTCTCCATTCTCTTGCCTACTTCTGTCATTTAGTTTCTCCATTCTCTTGCCTACTTCTGTCATTTAGTTTTCTCCACATTCTCTTGTCTACTTCTGTCATTAGTTTCTCAATTCTCATTGCCTACTTCTGTCATTAGTTCTCCATTCTCTTGTCTACTTCTGTCATTTAGTTCTCCAATTCTCTTGTCTACTTCTGTAATTTAGTTTCTCCATTCTCTTGTCTACTTCTGTCATTTAGTTCTCCATTCTCATTGTCTACTTCTGTCATTTAGTTTCTCCATTTCTCTTGCTCTACTTCTGTCCATGTAGTTTCTCCCTTCTCTGTCTACTTCTGTCATTTAGTTTCTCCATTCTCTTGCCTACTTCTGTCATTAGTTTCTCCATTCTCTTGTCCTACTTCTGTCATTTAGTTTCTCCATTCTCTTGTCTACTTCTGTCATTTAGTTTCTCCATTCTCTTGTCACTTCTGTCATTTAGTTTCTCCATTCTCTTGCCTACTTCTGTCATTTAGTTTCTCCATTCTCTTGTCTACTTCTGTCATTTAGTTTCTCCATTCCTTCTTGTCTACTTCTGTCATTTAGTTTTCTCCATTCTCTTGTCTACTTATGTCATTTAGTTTCCTCCATTCTCTTGTCTACTTCTGTCATTTAGTTTCTCCATTCTCTTGTCTACTTCTGTCATGTTAGTTCTCTCCATTCTCTTGTCTACTTCTGTCATTTAGTTTCTCCATTCTCTTGTCTACTTCTGTCAATTTAGTTTCTCCATTCTCTTGTCACTTCTGTCATTTAGTTTCTCCATTCTCTGTCTACTTCTGTCATATTAGTTTCTCCATTCTCTTGTCTACTTCTGTCATTTAGTTTCTCATTCTCTTGTCAACTTCTGTCATTTAGTTTCTCCATTCTCTTGTCAACTTCTGTCATTTAGTTTCTACATTCTCGTGTCTACTTCTGTCAATTAGTTTCTCCATTCTCTTGTCTACTTCTGTCATTTAGTTTCTCCATTCTCTTGTCTACTTCTGTCAATTAGGTTTCTCCATTCTCTTGCCTAACTTCTGTCATTTAGTTTCTCCATTCTCTTGTCTAACTTCTGTCATTTAGTTTCCTCCATTCTCTTGTCTACTTCTGTCATTTAGTTTCTCCATTCTCTTGTCCTACTTCTGTCATTTAGTTTCTCCATTCTCTTGTCCTAACTTCTGTCATTTAGTTTCTCCATTCTCTTGTCCTACTTCTGTCAATTAGTTCTCCATTCTCTTGTCTACTTCTGTCATTTAGTTTCTCCATTTCCTTGTCTACTTCTGTCAATTTAGTTTTCTCCATTCTCTTGTCTAACTTCTGTCATTTAGTTTCTCCATTCTCTTGTCCTACTTCTGTCATTTAGTTTCTCCCATTCTCTTGTCTACTTCTGTCATTTAGTTTCTCCATTCTCTTGTCCTTACTTCTGTCATTTAGTTTCTCCATTCTCTTGCCTACTTCTGTCATTTAGTTTCTCCATTCTCGTTGCCTACTTCTGTCATTTAGTTTCTCCATTCTCTTGTCTACTTCTGTCATTTAGTTTCTCCATTCTCTTGTCTACTTCTGTCATTTAGTTTCTCCATTCTCTTGTCTACTTCTGTCATTTAGTTTCTCCATTCTCTTGTCTACTTCTGTCATTTAGTTTCTCCATTCTCTTGTCTACTTCTGTCCATTTAGTTTCTCCATTCTCTTGTCTACTTCTGTCATTTAGTTTCTCCATTCTCTTGTCTACTTCTGTCATTTAGGTTTTCTCCATTCTCTTGTCTACTTCTGTCATTAGTTTCTCCATTCTCTTGTCTACTTCTGTCATTTAGTTTTCTCCATTCTCTTGTCTACTTTCTGTCATTTAGTTTCTCCATTCTCTTGTCTACTTCTGTCATTTAGTTTCTCCATTCTCTTGTCTACTTCTGTCATTTAGTTTCTCCATTCTCTTGCCTACTTCTATAATTACTTTCCTAATTTTCTTGCCTGCTCCTGACATTACTCTGCTAGATGTGTGTGCTAATGCTGTCTACGTCACAAACAAAAACACACACAAACGCAGCCAGACAACTAACATCCATGATAGTGCCAGGACATTAGTTGACACCAAGCAACATCTATTTTTGTTGTTGCTTGCGCTAGCTGACATTATCGATTCCCTAACCTGTCGATAGCCCCCCAAAAAAGCAGCGTTAATAAGCTAATAATTAGAATCGACATCATGACATCTTGGTGATGTGGCATAATGCTTGGTGGTGTAGTGAACAGCTATGCGAGGGTTTTACTTAGAATTTTATCGTGAATCTGATCCCAAGTTTCCATCTTCCGTTCAGTTCGGTTCAAATAATCATCACTGCAGTCTGAATACGGTTGTCCTGGTAGCGCAGTTGTTAGAACGTTTCCCTGACAACTCAGTGGATGTATGTTTGATTCCACGCCGAAGCGGATATTTCAACATTGACCTCAGCTCACATCCGTCCGTCCGTCCCATTTGTTAAAAAAAAAAAAACAACCTTCCACCTCTTTCAACCAGCCACTGCGGCGTTGGTTATGATTTTGATGGTTCATAGTGCGGTATAAATTGTCCTGGTCTTTTGCGCATTAGACGACTTCCACTGACTTCCTGGCAGAGTTCCTCTATTCCATCATCCTCCATTCCTTCCCTCGTCGACGACATCCTCGATGCTACAGGTTGCTCCAGCCTATAAATGGTACCCGGATATGTCCGAGGAAGGAAGTGCAGCCGGTGTGGTTTTGACCATGTCACTCATCATGTGCCGATTGGTCTATACAATTATGGAGTCTGTTGTACAGGGTGTATTTTTAATTATTGTCCAGTGTTTGGAAACAATGCCGTCCAAGTTTTGTATTTACCTATTATGTTGCATGAGCTTTACAGAGGGTGAATACAAAACTTGGACCGGCAATATTTTCAAACACTGCACAGTCATTAAACATACACTCTATATATTCTGTCTTCCTCTCTTAGAGTAGTGGGTCTGACGTCTCTAGTCTTCTCGGGTAAAGGCCAAAAAACCATTAGCACCCGAGAGCAGGCGCGCACATTGAAACCCCCTCGGCAAATTTGGAAATGTGTGCATGGGTGTGTATGTGTATGTGTGTAAGTGTGTGTGTAAGTGTGTGTAAGTGTGTGTGTGTGTGTATGTGTGTGCACGTAGTCTGTCCCTCCATTTAACCACGCTTACTACCACAGCCCACACCTCACCCCCCCCCCCTCCTCCCCAACCCACCCAACCCACCCCCTCTAAAAGTGCACATATTTAAAGACATATCCCTTCCGCTATTTTATTTGCTCGTCGTCCAGCCTGACTCTCCGAAGCAACATTCCCCCCCCCCCCCTCCACTCCACCCCCACCCCTCTTTTCCTCCTCCTGTAATCTTCCAGCTATTCATCAATTTCATTCACGATATATGATGGCATCTTTATGTGTACCTTCCTCTCCTGCATCAATCAATAATTTCGCTACACCGTCCTCCAGTTCCCACTCTCCCCCAGCACTCTGTCCCCAACTGCTACAAGGCTCAAGGATCTCACTCCCCTTACTCCCTCCCTACCTCCACACTGTTCACTAGACCTCTTCCTGAAGGCTGTACTAGATAACTCATTGCCTACATTCGCCAGGCAGAATTCAATATGGAGTGGTTCCCTGTTTGTGTAAATGAAGTAAGGAACGAAGGCCGTGTCAGAATTGTGTGATGTGACGGCTGTTAGCTGTTCCTGGTGATATTTTTCTTTCTTTCTTTCTTTCTTTCTTTCTCTAAACAGGCTTTTCAGTCTACCTACCAATCTACTTACCCAGGTACCTACCAACCAACCTACCTACTTACTTACATAGTCTACTTATCTAGTAACTTACCTGCCTACCTGACCACCCATCCAACTTACCTATCTATCTCGTACATGCGTACCTGTTAGCTTATCTGCCAACCTGCCCGCCAACCTTCCGAAGTCATACACGTGGTACTACTTTTAATGATAATGGACTCATTTTTGGGAGAGGATAAGCTTTTCCCTGTTACCAGTACCACTCGTCATCTGGCGAACCCACTCCGGCTTCTGAGGTCCTTGTAATGTACGTCCCAAGTCAAGGACGAGAAGTCAAAATTTTAGTCCAACTGACCGGTGTAGGGGTTCACCCCTCAACTCCGGCATCAGCACACCCAATGGTTAAGAGCGAACGAGCTTATCCATTCAAATGGAAAGAGAAATAGTAATTCCTACCTCAATATTCCTTAACCTAGTATATGTGAATGCGTAAGATTTCACATCTTTACGGTAGTGTCTGCTATGGAGCTATCTTTCAATTGTTTTAATAGCGCAGTATATCCACTCATCGCATGACTTGTAGAACCTTACAAACAGTTCATCCTTTGTGGCAATCGACCCCTCGTGGGCATAACCCTGGGATGTCGGTATTGGTAGGCAATACTTGACAAAAGCTTCAGCAGTAGTAATTTGTTTTTATTTTTATATACTTGCCGGTCTCCCTGGCGATGTAGTTACGGGCGCGGTTCGTGATCCCGAATACCTGCGTTCGAAACACTGCAGCGCGCGATTTGGCAGCAGACCGCGTTGCGCTGGAGTTTTTTTTTTACGAAATGGTAGGGGTGCCGGTCATTCAGAAAGCACTAACAAACTACAGAACGTAAACTTACCAAGACATTAACAACAGCTACAAATGTTGGTGTTGACTGCAAACGTCCTGTAAAGTATATGTAACTAATTTTAACGTTTATATACTTAATGCTTAAAAGACACTGTCGTAACTTACCCCCACTCGATCGTAGTTTGTTTATTGTAGCAACTGCAGGTAATTTGCGCTAGTGTGTTGTTTAACATATTAACAGACCCAACGTGATAGTTTGCGGAAGCCATTGCTATTAATATAGCACAGCCTATTTTTTGGCAAGCAAAAAGACACAGCAATCAGTTTAAAATTACGGTATTGTGGTAGACAATTCAAATTGCTGTTAGAATATGTGTGTTGTATATTTTAGATTGAAGGATTTATCACATTGCTTTAATTTATGTTGTGTGATTTTTGCAGTATGTACCTGGCGAGATCCCAACGGCATATGTCAGACAATAACATGTGCAATATATTGTTTGTGTCTTTATTATTCAAATTCACTACTGGAAAACATTGTTTTGAACGTCTTTGTTTATTTTCTTCCCCAGTCATGATACATTTTGCATTAACTTATATAGCTACAATTCAACAGCGTCAATTTTACATCCACTTTCTTGATTCATTTATAACTTAATCTATTCGTTCGGGAGTCTTCGTGGCGAAGTGGTCAAGCCGTTTAACTCGGGCTCCGAAGGTTGTGGGGTTTGAAAAATTGTTTTGAATCTTTTTTTTTTTTTTCTTCCCAGCATGATACATTTTCATTATCTTTTTTAAAAAAAGCTTTTTTTAATTTTTTCAAAAAAAA
>JACEFZ010014141.1:0-15258 GCA_014155875.1 Cepaea nemoralis | reverse complement strand
AAAACAATTCATCTTTTTATGTGTAAGGAAGTTATCTACAGTCGTGTAGAAGGGAAGAACTAGACGAGTATGAATTCGGAATGGCGAACTCTCTCCTCCTCTCTTCTCCTCCCTCCACCCTTCTCCTCTTCCTCCTCCCTCTCATCCCTCTCCCTCCTCCTTCTCCCTCTTCCTTCTCCCTCTTCCTCTCCCCTCCTCCTCCATCCTCCTCCCTCCTACTCCCTCCGCCTCCTCCCCCTTCCTCCCTCATCTTCCCTCCTCCTCCCTCTCCCTCCTCATCCCTCCTCCTCCTGCCTCCCTCCTCCTCCTCCTGCCTCCTTCTCCCTCATCATCCTCCCTCCTCCTTCTCCCTTCTTCTCCCTCTTCCCTCTTCCTCCTCCTACCTCTCCTCCTCCTCCCTCTACCTCCTCCTCCTCCCTCCTCCTCCCTTCTCCTCCTCTTCCTCCTCCCTTTCCTTCCTCCTCCTCCTCCCTCTACCTCCTCCTCCCCCTACCATCTTTCCTCCTCCCTCCTCCTCCTCTTCCACCTCCCTTTCCTTCCTCCCCTCCTCATTCTCCCTCCTTCCTCTCCCTCCTTCCTCCTCCTCCTTCCTTCTTCTCCCTCTGCCTCCTCCCTCCTCCTCTCCCTCCTCCTCCTCCTCCTTCTCCTCCTCCCTCCTTCTCCTTCTTCCTCCTCCCTCTTCCTCCTCCCCCTCCTCCTCCCTCTTCCTCCTCCTCCTCCTCCCTCTCCTACCTCCATCTTCCTCCTCCTCCCTCTTCCTCCTCCTCCTCTTTCCTCCCTCCTCTCCTCCTCCATCCTCCTCCTCCCTCTTCCTCCTCCTTCTTCCTTCCTCCCTCCTTCCTCCTCCTTCCCTCCTCCTCCCTCCTCCTCCTATCTCCTCCTCCTCCTCTTCCTCCTCCTCCTCCTCCTCTATTCCTCCCTCCCTCCTCCTCTCCACTCTTCCTCCTACCCTCTTCCTCTTCCCCTCCCCCTCCTCCCTATCCTCCTCCTCCCTTCACATTCCTCCTCCTCCCTCTTCCTCCTCCCCCTCCTCCTCCTCATCCCTCCTCTCTCCCTCCTCCTCCTTCTCCTCCCTCCTCTCCTCCCTCCTCCCTCCTCCTCCTCCTCCTCCCTCCTCCTCCTCCTCCTCCTCCTCCTCCTCACTCTCCTCCTCCTCCTCCTCCTCTACCTCCTCCCTCCACATTCCTCCTCCTCCCTCTTCCCCTCCTCCTCCTCCTCATCCCTCCTCCTCCCTTCTCCTCCTCCTCCTCCTCCCTCTACCTCCTCCTCCCTTCACATTCCTCCTCCTCCTCTTCCTCCTCCTCCCTCCTCCTCCTCATCCCTCCTCTCCCTCCTCCTCCTTCTCTCCCTCCTCCTCCTCCTCCCTCATCCCTCCTCCTTCCTCCTCCTCCCTCTCCTCCTCCTCACTCCTCCTCCTCCTCCTCCTCCTCCCTCTACCTCCTCCTCCTCCTCCTTCACATTCCTCCTCCTCCCTCTTCTCTCCTCCCTCCTCCTCATCCCTCCTCCTCCCTCCTCCTCCTCTCTCCTCCTCCATCTCCTCCTCCCTCCTCCTCATCACTCCTCCTCCCCCCTCCTCCTTCTTCCTCCCTCCTCCTCACTCCTCCCCTCCTCCTTCCTCCTCCTCCCTCTCCGCCCTCCTCCCTCCTCCTCCTCTTTCCTCCTCCCTCTACCTCCTCCCTCCTCCTCCCTCTACCTCCTCCCCCTCCTCCCTTCACATTCCTCCTCCTCCCTCTTCCTCCTCCTCCCTCCTCCTCCTCTCTCCGCCTCCTCCTCCTCCCTCTACCTCCTCACTCCTCCTCCCTTCACATTCCTCCTCCTCCTCCTCCTCCCTCCTCCTCTTCCCTCCTCCTCCTCCCCCTCCTTCTCCTCCTTCTCCCTCCTCCTTCTCCCTCTTCCTCCTCCCTCTTCCTTCTCCCTCCGCCTCCTCCCTCCTCCTACTCTCTCCTCCCTCCCTCCTCCTCCTCTCCTCCTCCTCCCTCTCCTCCTCCTGCTGCCTTCTCCTCCTGCGTTCTCCTCCTCCCTCCTTCTCCCTCCTCCTCCCTATTCCTCCTCCCTCCTCCTCGCCTCCTCCACCACCCTACTCCTCCCTCCTCCTCCTAATCCCTCCTCCTCCCTCCTATTCCTCCCTACTCCTCCTGTCTCCTCCCTCCTCCTCCCTCCTCTTCCCTCCTCCACCTCCCTCTTCCTCCTCTCTCCTACATTTACCCAAGACAGACAGACAGTCAGACAGATAGTCGGGGAACGGGATCTTATATGACTACTTATATAATTTAAATGAGATGCTCTCCGACCATGGGCTGGGCCGGGTCAGACAGACAGACAGATAGATAGATAGATAGACAGACAGACAGACAGACAGACAGACAGACAGACAGACAGACAGACAGACAGTCGGGAACGGGAACTTATATGACTACTTATATGAATTAAATGAGATGCTCCCCACCAGGAGTTGGGCGATGCCGGGCCGGGTCAGACAGACAGACAGATAGATAGTCGGAACGGGAACTTATATGACTACTTATATGAATTAAATGAGATGCTCCCCATCAGGGTCTGGGCGAAGACGGGCCGGGTCAGACAGACAGACAGACAGATAGACAGACAGACAGACAGATAGTCGGTAACGGGAACGAGAACTTATATGACTACTTATATGAATTAAATGAGATGCTCCCCACCAGAGTCTGGGCGAAGCCGGGCCGGGTCAGCTAGTATATATATATATATACTAGCTGACCCGGCCAGGCTTCGCCCAGACTCTGGTGGGGAGCATCTCATTTAATTCATATAAGTAGTCATATAAGTTCTCGTTCCCGTTACCGACTATCTGTCTGTCTGTCTGTCTATCTGTCTGTCTGTCTGTCTGACCCGGCCCGTCTTCGCCCAGACCCTGATGGGGAGCATCTCATTTAATTCATATAAGTAGTCATATAAGTTCCCGTTCCGACTATCTATCTGTCTGTCTGTCTGACCCGGCCCGGCATCGCCCATCTCCTGGTGGGGAGCATCTCATTTAATTCATATAAGTAGTCATATAAGTTCCCGTTCCCGACTGTCTGTCTGTCTGTCTGTCTGTCTGTCTGTCTGTCTGTCTGTCTGTCTATCTATCTATCTATCTATCTGTCTGTCTGTCTGACCCGGCCCAGCCCATGGTCGAGAGCATCTCATTTAAATTATATAAGTAGTCATATAAGATCCCGTTCCCCACTATCTGTCTGACTGTCTGTCTGTCTTGGGTAAATGTAGGAGGAGGAGGAAGAGGGAGGTGGAGGAGGGAAGAGGAGGGAGGAGGAGGGAGGAGACAGGAGGAGTAGGGAGGAATAGGAGGGAGGAGGAGGGATTAGGAGGAGGAGGGAGGAGTAGGGTGGTGGAGGAGGCGAGGAGGAGGGAGGAGGAAGAGGGAGGAGGAGGGAGAAGGAGGGAGGAGGAGAACGCAGGAGGAGAAGGGAGCAGGAGGAGGAGAGGGAGGAGGAGGGAGAGGGAGGAGGAGGAGAGAGTAGGAGGAGGGAGGAGGCGGAGGGAGAAGGAAGAGGGAGGAGGAAGAGGGAGAAGGAGGAGGGAGAAGGAGGAGAAGGAGGGGGAGGAGGAGGAGGGAAGAGGAGGAGGGGAGGAGGAGGGAGGAGGAGGAATGTGAAGGGAGGAGGAGTGAGGAGGTAGAGGGAGGAGGAGGGAGGCGGAGAGAGGAGGAGGAGGAGGAGGAGGAAGAGGGAGGAGGAGGAATGTGAAGGGAGGAGGGGGGAGGAGGTAGAGGGAGGAGGAGGGAGGAGGTAGAGGGAGGAGGAAAGAGGAGGAGGAGGGAGGAGGCGGAGAGGGAGGAGGAGGAAGGAGGAGGGGGAGGAGTGAGGAGGAGGGAGGAAGAAGGAGGAGGGGGGAGGAGGAGTGATGAGGAGGAGGGAGGAGGAGGATGGAGGAGGAGAGAGGAGGAGGAGGAGGAGGAGGGATGAGGAGGAGGGAGGAGGAAGAGGGAGGAGGAGGAATGTGAAGGAGGAGGAGGGAGGAGGTAGAGGGAGGAGGAGGAGGGAGGAGGAGGAGTGAGGAGGAGGAGAGGGAGGAGGAGGAAGGAGGAGGGGATGAGGGAGGAGGAGGAGGAGGGAGGAAGAAGGAGGAGGAGGGAGAAGGAGGGATGAGGAGGAGGAGGGAGGAGGAGGAAGAGGGAGGAGGAGGAATGTGAAGGGAGGAGGAGGTAGAGGGAGGAGGAGGAGGAGGAGAAGGGAGGAGGAGGGATGAGGAGGAGGGAGGAGGGGGAAGAGGGAGGAGGAGGAATGTGGAGGGAGGAGGTAGAGGGAGGAGTAGGGAGGAGGAGGAGTGAGGAGGAGGAGAGGGAGGAGGAGTGAGGAGGAGGAGAGGGAGGAGGAGGAAGGAGGAGGGGAGGAGGGAGGAGGAGGGAGGAAGAAGGAGGAGGAGGGAGAAGGAGGGATGAGGAGGAGGAGGAGGAGGAGGAAGAGGGAGGAGGAGGAATGTGAAGGGAGGAGGAGGAATAGGGAGGAGGGGGAGGGGAAGAGGAAGAGGGTAGGAGGAAGAGTGGAGAGGAGTAGGGAGGAGATAGAGGGAGGAGGAGGAGGGAGGAAAAGGGAGGAGGGAGGAGGAGAGAGGAGGAGGAGGGAGGAGGTAGGAGGAAGAGGGAGGAGGAGGGAGGAGAAGGAAGAAGGAGGAGGAAGAGGGAGGAGGATGGAGGAGGAAGAGGAGAGGAGGAGGAAGAGGAAGGAGGAGGAAGAGGGAGGAGGAGGAAGAGGGAGGAGGAGGAGGAGAGGAGGAGGAGGAGGAGGAGGAAGAGGGAGGAGGATGGTGGAGGAGGAAGAGGGAGGAGGAGGAAGGAGAAGGAGGGAGGAGGAGAAGGAGGAGGAGGGAGGAGGGGAGAGGAGGAGGGAGGAGGCAGAGGGAGAAGAAGGAAGGAGGAGGAGGAAGGAGGGAGAGGAAGGAGGGAGAATGAGGAGGGGAGGAAGGAAAGGGAGGTGGAAGAGGAGGAGGAGGGAGGAGGAAAGATGTAGGGGGAGGAGGAGGTAGAGGGAGGAGGAGGAGGAAGGAAAGGGAGGAGGAAGAGGAGGAGAAGGGAGGAGGAGGGAGGAGGAGGAGGTAGAGGGAGGAGGAGGGAGGAGGTAGGAGGAGGAAGAGGGAAGAGGGAGAAGAAGGGAGAAGGAGGAGGGAGGATGATGAGGGAGAAGGAGGCAGGAGGAGGAGGAGGGAGGCAGGAGGAGGAGGGATGAGGAGGGAGAGGGAGGAGGAGGGAAGATGAGGGAGGAGGGGGAGGAGGCGGAGGGAGTAGGAGGGAGGAGGATGGAGGAGGAGGGGAGAGGAAGAGGGAGAAGGAAGAGGGAGAAGGAGGAGGAGGGAGAGGGATGAGAGGGAGGAGGAAGAGGAGAAGGGTGGAGGGAGGAGAAGAGAGGAGGAGAGAGTTCGCCATTCCGAATTCATACTCGTCTAGTTCTTCCCTTCTACACGACTGTAGATAACTTCCTTACACATAAAAAGATGAATTGTTATTGATATTGCCGTGGCATGGAGGAATATCAGCAGCAGAGTTGATCCAAAAAACCAAAGACTGAGATCTACGGAGAGCCATGAACGCCTACGCCAGCCGGCACGGCACTTGATGATGATGATTGCCGTGTGACGATTCTGTGTAGTCACGTCATTTTCTTCCCTTTCCCTAGCGTTTTGGTTCGGGGATTCTTTCATCATCATCATCATATATTTACGTACGTATTTTGGGAGGGGGAGGAGGGAGGAGGAGGAAGAAGGAAAAAAAAACTATGACAGTTGACAGCTCTGGAATGAAAGGAAGGCGTGTAGAAAATTTCATCTCAATCGGATGGGCCGTTCGCGAACAAATAAAGGACATACATATATATTTACATATATATTTACATACATACACTTTGTTTTATAGATATAGATAGATATATATATATATATATATATATATATATATATATATATATATATATATATATATATATATATATATATCATACTAATTTACAAATCATATCAAGATTCGTGAAATGTGGAGAAGCGTGGTCGCCAATGCCACTTGGCAACACACGTGATAATGGTCATGTGCTATTGTGGCTTTAGCTCCCAGACTGGGTTGGCTGGTAAATTCACCGTCTGGGTTGGTTGGTTGGTAAATTTCCAGTCTGGGTTGGTTGGTTGGTAAATTCACAGTCTGGGTTGGTTGGCTGCTAAATTCCCAGTCTGGGTTGGTTGGTAAATTCCCAGTCTGTGTTGATTGGTAAATTCCCAGTCTGGGTTGGTTGGTTGGTAAATTCCCAGTCTGGGTTAGTTGGTTGGTAAATTCCCAGTCTGGGTTAGTTGGTTGGTAAATTCCCAGTCTGGGTTGGTTGGTAAATTCCCAGTCTGGATTGGTTGGTTGGTAAATTCCCAGTCAGGGTTGGTTGGTAAATTCCCAGTCTGTGTTGGTTGGTAAATTCCCAGTCTGGGTTGGTTGGTTGGTAAATTCCCAGTCTGGGTTAGTTGGTTGGTAAATTCCCAGTCTGGGTTCGTTGGTTGGTAAATTCCCAGTCTGGGTTGGTTGGTTGGTAAATTCCCAGTCTGGGTTGGTTGGTAAACTCCCAGTCTGGGTTGGTTGGTAAATTCCCAGTCTGGGTTCGTTGGTTGGTAAATTCCCAGTCTGGTTTGCTTGGTTGGTAAATTCCCAGTCTGGTTTGGCTGGTTGGTAAATTCCCAGTCTGGGTTGGTTTTTTGGTGAATTCCCAGTCTGGGTTGGTTGGTAAACTCCCAGTCTGCATTAGTTGATTGGTAAATTCCCAGTCTGGGTTGGTTGGTTGGATGGTAAATTCCCAATCTGGGTTGGCTGTTTGGTAAATTCCCAATCTGAGTTGGTTGTTTGGTAAATTCCCAATCTGAGTTGGTTGGTTGGTAAACTCCCAGTCTGGTTTGGTTGGTTGGTAAATATCCCAAACTGGGTTGGTTGGCTTATTGGTTATGAATCCTCAAGAGTGCATTGAGTTTAACTCTTTACCTCGGAATCATCGGTGTTCATTTCATGATAAAGGTTTTGCGTCTATCAGGTTGTGGATGGTGCACGGAATAATCTCCCCTCCCGGTATCAAAGTACATCTTCACAGGGGCTATTTTGCACTGCTCTGCTTCCGTCTCCAAACTCAGAACGCGCCAGGCTGTGCAAGACTGAGACTGGCATTTCACATCTGCAGAGAAGCATGTCTGTGTGAATCCAGGTCGTGATTCAGTACACTGGCTAAGATTAGGCTTAGGTTGTTCATGTTCCCTCCACGGATTTGAGGTATTTCATTGACAACCGACTCCATGCCATTGCTCTATTAGAATATGTAACTCGTTGTGGTCTTAAAATCTAGTCAAAAGTTGATCAGTTATTTGTTTTATAAACTAAACACTGCGATTGTTCATTACTCTATCGGTCATAGTCATGTATTATCTTTACCCATTTTGTCCTGACTGTTGCGTTAGATGTTGCTATCCCATTGTTTCTTTAATTACCACAGTTATTACTTTACCTCCTTTTTTACCAAGTTTTACTATTTTATAATAAAGGATGCATGGCAAAGAGAGAGATCCACTACATACGAAGATTCACAATAGTAATAAGAGTGTTCTTTAGGTATCAACAAGCAACCCCATCTAAAAGTTATGTTCCCGTTAAAAAATGTTGTTTTCACTTTGAAAACTTTGAGAAGATTGCTGTCGATCGCTCTGCCAGGCGTGGTTGAATTGGCAGCTTTGGAACAGTTAATCGATAAATAAATACTGAAATCCACCGTAAAAATTATAAAAGCAAAATATTGTTGTCTGATCATCATTCCTCTATCCTCATTGTAACAGACATTTCTGGGTCCGACTGTGCCATTCAGTCACAATTCATTTTATGACTGATGGGAGTCGTGGTTTGCTTAATCATTGACGGGCAAACAACGTATTTCCACAAGAAGATTTGTTGCCCATGGATCACCCTCTTTTACCCCAATACCCCGTTCAATGTCAGAAGAAAATCTTCTGATTCATCTTGTGATCGAATCTGCCAATTTTTGAATATTAATCTGAAGGGAATTGTCACCCACAGGGTAAATAACTGTAAGTTTTAGGGGTCTGCTCCAATCTGAATTGTCATCCATAGGCGAAATAACTTATGTTTTAGGGGTCCGCCCCAATCTGAATTATCATCCATAGGCGAAATAACTTATGTTTTTAGGGTCCGCCCCAATCTGAATTGTCATCCTTAGGCGAAATAACTTATCTTTTAGGGGTCCACCCCAATATGAATTGTCATCCTTATGTGAAATAACTTATGTTTTAGGGGTCCGCCCCAATATGAATTGTCATTCAAAGGGGAAATAACTGTATGTTTTAGGGGTCCACCCCAAAGTGACTTCCAACCACTGTTTCTTACGGCAAGTGTCTAGCCACTTCGTTACCGCTGTCCTCACACATACACACAAAACTTCACTACCACAATAATGTTATATGCAACAGTGTCCGCATTAACCTCCCTTAAATAAACATAATTCTTTTCACATTAGTCGCTCTTATATACATTTATATACCTCTTTTCATATTCATCTTTCACAGACAACAATTTTTCATATTAATCTTTGTTACATACACACAACACTATTCATATGTATCTCCCTTATGTATTTATAAAATCCCTACTACAACTCGTTTAATTAGGCAACCCGAATCACATTTCTGCCAATTGATAAGACTAGTTTTCTATAAATGTTCGCGAATTATAAATTGGTGCAATGTGTTACAAGTACCTCCATTCATATGTGGTAACTTACTCTTTTATATATAGGGTGTATTTTTAATGACTGTGCAGTTTTTGAAAATATTGCTGTTCCAAGTTTTGTATTTACCTACTGTGGAGTTCATGCAACACAATAAACTAAACTAATGCAACATAATAGGTAAATACAAAACTTGGAACGGCAATATTTTCAAAAACTGCACAGTCATTAAACATACACCCTGTATTACATGTGTTTTTATTTCTCTCCAACTTGCCCCATAAACATCATGACTATAACACTATGTTGTGTTGCTTGTTGATTATTTTAACTATCTACAATGGCATTCCCAATTCTCAACACTTGTGTATGTGGACCTAACAGTATCACGGCCAGTCCAGTCTGTATAAGGACGTTCTTACTAAACTTAACGAGGGTTTCACCGCCCTGTTCGCCATTGAGTCCGCTCTCAAGATTATTTGCCTGGGGCCAAGGGTAAGAATTCACTGGAAGAAGAGGGAATTAGTCAGTTACCTTTCCCTGCCTGCAATTTTTTCATTCGTTTTTATCCTTGTAATTTTTCTTCCATATTATTTTGTTTATCTTTTCTGTTTTAGGTCAAGGGTTAGAATGCACTTTTTCAGCATATCTATTTGTGTAGTTTTTATTTTATAGTTTTCACACACAGTAGGTGAACTTGACTATGTGTGTAAATAAGCAGCGAGCTTTAGGACATCTATTTAGCTTTGGAGGTAAGCTTAAATACTAAATTTCTTTCTTTAAAGTTTTAAACTATTCTTTTGACATACAAATCTTAGCATACAAATCATGTAATGAGTGAAAGTGTATTAAAAATTATCAACAGTATATGATTTAATTTTGTATTTAAACTTCTTTCTTTTTCAAATCACAGGAATATTTGCTATAATAAATTGCCCAATTTCTTCCTTGCAAACCTATTTACTTGTTCTCATTTCTTGAACTGGAATAAATTCCTAAATTATTAGAAACTGCAAAAATTACCAAACACGAAAACTTCAAACACAAGTTACATAAATAGTTTGCATAATTGGACATATCCTAGCTGTCATTGGACAAAATTTGGAAACAAAGAGTTACAAAACCAACCAGTCGTGTTTCTTTACATGCAAGGTCAAGTTCACATGTTAATGGCTGCATTGCATTGGTTTTTAGATGGCTGTTTATATTCTATATCTGCATCACCTTGGCTGGACAGTGGTTAGAGCTTTCCCGTGCATTCACTCACCCCTCCCTCCTTGTATCACATTTGTTATGTTTAGACATCAAGTGGTTGGCCTTGATGCCAGGTGTCCACACAAATGTCATGCTTTATTATTTGTTCACTCTGGGATAAGTTACTTGCAATGGATATAGTTAAGTAGAAGCCAACATAACAGTAATTTCACTATAATTTCCTTTGTCCTTCATTTGTTTAATGCTGAGATTATTAAGGATGTTAACGGAAATTTAGTTTGAGCATCATTACTCTTTGATAACAAGGTTAGGTTTTAACCGAGTGCTTCGATCTATAGATTACTGACTTGTGTTTCCCACCTACCTCACAAGTGAGCAGTCTTTTGTGTGTGTGTGTGTGTGTGTGTGTGTGTGTGTGTGTGTGTGTGCTCGCGCGCGCGCGCGCTACAAAATGCGTGTATTTTAAATATTTCAAACAAATTACACGTCTAACCATATGTACCCTCCTGCACACTGGTAAATGATTTAAGTATATAATGTTCTGCCTCTTCTTCTGCACACACCTTTCGATGTCAATATCAATAAATCCAAAGAAAGCAGCAGTCAGTTTTAACTTTTTGACATCTCCTTATAGCTTGTCTTCAAACATTAGGGTGCAGGCCAAAATAATTTGTACAGAATATGAACAATTTTAGTGCCAGATATGTGTGCTAATGTCATGCTCCTCTTTTAATTTTCACTGTTATAAAACTAACTCTCTATCTTCAGTGTGTCCTGTCACTTTTTCTATAATCAAGAAGATCTAATCTCTGTTTACTTCTTTCTCCTAACTGAGATGTGTGAATTTGTTGTTCACTTTAGAAACTTAATCTCTGTTAACTTCTTTTTCCCAGCAGAGACATGTGAATTTGAGGCTTACTTACAAAGACAATGTAATGATTACCCCACCTAACATTCTATTAAGGCAATAGGTCGAAGGTCTGGAGCACATATCATTATCATCCATTACCTTGCCGGCTGGCGTGGGCAATCATGTCTCTCCACAAATTGCGATCTCTGACGGCATGGATCAATTCGTGTGTTGACTCTCTTCCATGCTATAACACAAGAATTGTTTTCACGCTGTCTTTTTCTACCTTTCTTTTCAGAAATCGTTTCTGTTGTCACATGTTCTAGTTTGTGTCTTCTCTTAATGTGGCCCAAAACATGATGACTGCTTCTTGCTGATGTTTGTGATAAATTGTCTTTGCGACTACGCTTCCCTCAAAATGTCCAGATTGTTAATTTTGGTTGTCCAATTAATTTTCAGCTTTCTTATATAAAAGCACATCTATATAGCTTCCATGGATTTTTTTTTCGCCTGTTTATAATCGTCCAAGTTTTGCAGCATATAAATATCATATTAGTCTGAAAGAGATCCAGAAACAAACATACCAATCTAATATCTGAAACGACAGTAGATATTATATATTTCAGTTATAATGCAGGCGAGTTGAACAGAATCGTACTATTATAAATACAACACTGGTTCTCTCGGCGTCGGTAACTTACGGGGTATGTGAGCCGGTCGCTCAGAAAGCAATGGCAAACTACTGAGCGTAATTTTGCCAAGAAATCAACAATCAGCTGAAAGATGCTGATGTTGACAGCGATGTCCTGTAAAGGATATGCGAACACCAAAAATAGAAATGCAATACTGTCATCTCTGCCTTTGGGGCTGTGAACGTTTCACAATTCCGCGACATACGGGGTCCGGGGTTCTTAGTTAGCTGCTTGCGATCTGGCAGCAGACCGTCTTGTGTTGATCTGAATGGTGTGAGCGTCAGTCATTCAGAAAGCAATAGTAAACTACTGAATATAAAAATTGTCAAGTAAATCACAAGCAGCTAACACAAAGGAAAAGGTCGTGAAAAGGACATGCAGTTAATTTTTAAATACAACACAATCTGTATTTATTTCTTGACCTTTCCAATAAAATGTGATAACGAATTCTTCCTTTGACAGACAAAGTAAAGATTGCCCCAGTTACATTCCACTAAGCCATATTGTGGATGTTGTATTGCGCCCACATGTTCACTTGCTGAGCACCCGTCAGGATATCAAGATGGTTGGTGTTACACCAACACTTTCATTACCACACAACATAATTGGTGCTGCTGGTTCTTCTGTGTGTGTGTGTCAAACATCGCGTCATGTGTCTTATAATTATTATTTTTACATTTGGTCAGAACGTACTAATGAAATATGGCGATCCTAGTGGCAACTTACGTTCTTTCTTTTTCTGCAAAACACCTGGCGTGCAATAGTTTATTTTCGTGGGATTTTTTTTAATGATGATTGTTGTGCGAAACATCTGACTGAAAATTAAGAGACACGTTTCCTTTAAGATGATGATTTCCTTATCAGAAGTTTAAGTTTCTTTATTAATTTATTACTACTCTGTTGCTAGTTACTTGTACCTGTCCTATTTCAAGTTAAAATCATAACATAGATGATACACAGATCATACACAGATGATGACACAGAACAGCATTGTAAAACTGCCAAAGATAGTATCTGATTTTAAATAAAATACTTAAGGTACGAGTAAGTATATTTGTCAGAGTTATGACTTCTTACTGTTAGCATTAATTCAGATTATAATTTTCAGCATTATATTTTATTTTAAACTGAGCCATTAATTAAAGCAAGGAATAAAAGATTACTCCGGATGGTGAATTCATAATATTGAATTTCTCAGTTGCTGAGAAGGGAAATAAAATCGTAAATTAAGATAAATGAAGGTTAATCATTAAAGATTTACTTTTGCAGTGAATAATAATAATCAATGATTATTTAATATGTTAATCTTTCTCTAATGTATCCAGGTTTTTATATACATGTATTCCTCATGTAGAAATCTGTCCACAGCAGCTTACGTGTACAAGTGAATTTGTTGATCTAGTTTTCAGAAATGGTTAGAATATTTTCATTCATGTATAACACACACATATAATTACAGTCTCGCGTTTGCGACGTAACTATAAGATCTCTTTCACCCATGAATGTGAGAGTCTGAGATGATAGTGCCTTCATCTGTATATGTGGCGTGAACATTGAGTGATGTAAACTTCGAGTATAAAAAATAGTAAGCAAATGATCCTTTCCAGCCCATAAAGAGTAATGGGTATATGGTGCTAACCCCATATTTTATAGACCTATACGTATTCTATGGATGACGACATCAATTTGCCTTGTTTTCCACTACATTTCATGGTACACATTTTAGTAAGGGCCGACCAAGAAGCCAATATAAATTTTGAAAATACCGCTGCCCTGAGAGGCGCTAGAACCCATTTAATACATTACCATCAGATCGGCAGCCCAGGCTTGCTAGCCGCTGCTACCATGGGCTCCAAATGTCCTGTAAGACTACATCTGTAAGTTTGTGCTCACTGAGATAACACCCCCACTTGATATATTTGTTAGATAACACCTCCACTTGATCTTCTTCTTCTTCTTCAGCATTCCGAGCCATTGAGGTTCTTTGCTGCAAATACAATCTGTCTCCATTCGTCTCTCTGGTGGACCTTCTCTTGCCAGTCGTTGATTCCAAGTGCTTGTAGGTCTGTATGTATATTATCTCTCCACCGCCTTCTTGGTCTACCTCGGGGTCTACGGTCATTTATTTCCTGAGTGTAAGCGAGTTTTGTTTCCCTATTATCTTCCATTCTTTCTATATGCCCCAGCCATTGTAGTCTATTAGCCTTCATGATACCAGTGATTAGCGGGGACTTAAACAAATCATAAATGTCTTTGTTACTTCTTCTTTTCCACTCTCCACTTTGTGTATCCCTAATGGGTCCAAAGATACGTCTTAAAATTTTGTTCTCAAAGGTTTGTATCCACTTGATACATTTGAAAAATAAATGCACAGGTATCAACTGGCACTGACAGAAGTAAAAGAAAGAAGTGAAGATCACAGGGAACGCTGGACAATATAAACATTGAAATCTATACGGACACTGGGATTCATAGCTGCTGCCTTCATAACAACAGCGCTTCGCTGCAGAAAAAAGTGTGCTTCAACGCCTTCATTTATAGTGTCTATATAGCTTCCAATTTATGTATTGAGGCCTCTATTCTACACTCCTTTCCTCAGCTTCTATAAGTGCCATTCAATACCCGTGAATGTATCTCATGCTAATGGTCACAGGGGTTCTCCTCCAATTGATACCACTCGAAATGCTTGTGTATCCTCCATATCGCTCGCCTGTATAACTTAAAACAGATTCACTGCCAAACAAACATTATAGGTGGATCAAACAAAAATGGATGGCAAGAAATAAATGGGAAGTAAGGATGTATCACAGTTATATGACTACAGAGTTGTTAATATGGTAGCAGACATGTATTATAACACAATGACAACATTTCAGCGCTATATTTGCCCATGGCAGATACGGGAAGTTGGTTAAGACGAGTAATCATCCCATGGCACTTCATCAGTAAACACGTGACTCATACAATGCAGAGGGAACCGTGGTAGCGTAGTTAACACGTGACTCACATAGTGCAGAGGGAACCGCGGTAGCGTAGTTAACACGTGACTCACATAGTGCAGAGGGAACCGTGGTAGCGTAGTTAACACGTGACTCACATAGTGCAGAGGGAACCGTGGTAGCGTAGTTAACACGTGACTCACATAGTGCAGAGGGAACCGAGGTAGCGTGTTGGCTAGACAGCCTCCTACCGACCCGATGGTCTCAAGTTCCATCCACATTGGAACGGATTCTAATATTTGAAACTGACTTGGACTGCCAGTTCCTGGCAGTCTAAAAATGGGTACCAGAAGATGTCTTGGGAAGCAAAGGTGGCTGGTGGTGATGTGACCACATGACCCACCGTGTGCCGATTGGTCAATTAAACAAATATATGAGTCAAGCGTCTTATACCTGGTGCTCCTTCACACGTGTAAAGAGATCCTTTGATTCAGTGGTTCTAGACCGGTGGGGAATTCCCCCCCGGGGGGGGGGGGGGGGGGGGGCTTAGGGTTTCCAGGGAGGAGGGGTGGGGAATTAAGATTATTTCAAGATCGCATTAATACAAGAACCGATTACTTGATATTGTTTTTCCCTCCATATTTTACGGTTCTGTACTTCTCGCCCTTCTGAATTTTATTTTATAACGTAAGTAGGCCCACAAATCACGTTTTATGTAGACGTCTAGACTTGTTCTAGTATGTATTATTAAATTTAGCTTCAATTTTTACATATACTATGTTTAAAAGGGGGGGGGGGGGGATTTATAGGGAGAAAATACTAAAAAAAGGGGG
>JACEFZ010014140.1:502500-611554 GCA_014155875.1 Cepaea nemoralis | reverse complement strand
ATTAGGCGGGGACGAACCATGGAACAAAATCAAATAAACAAATATTATAATGTAAATTTTCGTTCATTGAGCATTACAATCGTGGACTATAGTCTAGTCTTTCCTCTTGAGCCTAAGGCGGCGCATAGGGCAGAAGTCGTGGCTCTCCATGTTTGTGCGTAGCGCTAACATTTAGAGCCAGGGATCTGATTCTGTAACAACGGCGAGTTTTATGATGGCGGTTTGTCAAGCCGCCGATCAAACGACTTAAGTCAAGCTAGAAGAAACCACGTCCGCCATCCTGACCCAAGCCGGAACAAAGGTGATAGTAATAGAGATACCACGAAACAAAATAATTTACACTAAGACCCTAGTATGGCGGTATATCGCCCTTCGGTTCACATACGAGGTCACATGTGGCGATATATTATTCTTCAGAGCTGAATCAGTTAATGTTCTTTAGGTGGGTTTTGGTCTGGGTGTGTGAAGTTTTCGGACTATCACATTTTGTAGACAGGAGTGGGTGGAGAAATAGACAGGCAGTCTTTTTCTCTCGTACCTGACGATGACAGCTGGTATCTAACCCTTGTCGAATCGCTGTTATATCATTATCAAAGTAACATTCTCACCGTTACACCAACTGGGCTGTTGGGTAACGCTGTTCTTACCCGCCTCAGCATGCTCTCTGAGTCAGTTACAATCACGATGTGTGTGTGTGTGCGTGTGTGTGTGTGTGTGTGTTTCGTATTCTCCATCCAGTGGAAAGCTGCACTGACCGCCTCAACCTCCATTCTTAAACTAGATGAGGAACGTAATTAGGGGGTTAAAAGCTTTACCTTAGTGCGAGGAAATGCAACCTTGACACTAAATGCCATGAGAGGGTAGACCAGGCCCTAAGCCTCCATCGGCAATAGATCTAGGATCAAAGCTCCGACAGATCAGGCGGACATATATAGAGTTATTGTTAATGTTTTGCTGATTCGACAGCTTCTGCAGCTTGTCTTATTCCATACATATTGGTGGTTCCTTTTCTCTGGAGTAAACTGGGCAGGCCAAGAGAGGCTTCATGTTGCATGTGCAACACATGGTCCTTCAATCCTGCCAAGGTGTGTTGTATGGAGAGGTATAACTCTGTGTTACAAACTATCATCTGTAAAAACAGCAAGATGCCATAATTCAAAACAACTCCTCTGGTGATAAAGATACCTAACTCATACAAACCTCAATCTTCTCCCATACGCTTTTGCTTCCAGTCGTCTCATTGGCTTCCCTACGATCACGTGATAAAGGAGAACCAATCTCTGAGGCGTCAATATCAATGTCAAGGTCAGTCCAAGGGAAGCTATGTACCTGCTGTGGGTGACTGTTGGGCTGTCCCTGGTCACTTTCTGAATGGCTTACTACTGCAAGACTTCTGCCTGAAAAAGTGACAGACAACTGGTGTTGTCAGAAATGCTTAGAGACATGAGGTGAGGTTAAGATTACTGTGGCATGAAATACAGGTACTTCTTTCACATCAGTGTGGTTTGAAGTAAATTCACATCTTTCACGTCACTTTGGCGTTGTCAAAATCTCCAATAAGTGTTTAGAGAGTTAATAAGTTAAGTAATAGAGTTAAGACTAAGTCTAGTAGGGAGACACCAGACAGGAGAGACACCAGCGCTATAAATAGCTTCACCAGGGGACACATGTGTGTCAACCAAGGGATTGTTCCTTCCCAGAGACATCTCTGCTTTTATGTCATATGACAGAATCATTCACAAAGTCAAAGTCAGCAACAGTCATACTCGTACTAATGAGCCTCGGCGGAAAAGTGGTTAGTGCGCCTGCCTGCTAGGACAGTGTTCTGGGTTCAATTCTCATCAGAAGCAGGACAATGTTTTCCAACCGTGTGCTCCGAGGTGGACCCAGCCTCAAATAGATGTGAAATAAACACTTTTCTGGTAATTATCTGGGAACGACTCGCCATAAGGACAGGACCTGGTCAGTCTACCTCACATGTCGTGACCTGCATTATGTGGAGGCCTAACAATTCACCCCGATAGCAGTATCTACTATTGAATACTAATAATAATAATGTTAGTAGTAGCAATAATAATCATAATACTAATAATTATATAATAATTTAATAATTTAATAACATATACTATTATATAATTATATAATAGTAATAATAATAAGTATAATAGTAATAATAATAATAATAATAATAGTAGCAATAATAATAATAGTAATTATAATTGTAGCAATAATAATAATAGTAAAAATACTAACAACAGTAATAATCGTATTAATAATAATAATAATAATAATAATAATAATAATAATAATAATAATAGTAAAACATTATAATAATAATATCCCCCAACAGCCATATCTTACTGTGGGTTTCCTCCAGCCATATCTGACTGTGGATATCCTCCAGCCATATCTGACTGTGGATATCCTCCAGCCATATCTTACTGTAGGTTGCCTCCAGCCATATCTAACTTTGGGTTTCCTCCAGCCATATCTTACTGTGGGTTTCCTCCAGCCATATCTTACTGTGGGTTTCCTCCAGCCATATCTGACTGTGGATATCCTCCAGCCATATCTGACTGTGGATATCCTCCAGCCATATCTGACTGTGGATATCCTCCAGCCATATCTTACTGTAGGTTGTCTCCAGCCATATCTAACTTTGGGTTCTCTCCAGCCATATCTTACTGTAGGTTGCCTCCAGCCATATCTAACTTTGGGTTTCCTCCAGCCATATTTTACTGTGGGTTTCCTCCAGCCATATCTGACTGTGGATATCCTCCAGCCATATCTGACTGTGGATATCCTCCAGCCATATCTGACTGTGGATATCCTCCAGTCATATCTTACTGTAGGTTGCCTCAAGCCATATCTAACTATGGGTTGCCTCCAGCCGCTACAAACCCGCTGTTCCCTTCGTCTCTGCATGTTAAAGAAGTCTCCTTTCACGGAGTTCCATCTGATTCCTTATAGTGCACCTCTACGTGTAACGGCCATAAGCCTGTCCCTCTCAGGTTGTAGTGTCATCCCCGACATGTGCATATCTTCCGTATACGTACCTTTGTCTCATGGCCATGGAAATCCCTACTTTTCTATTACATTGTGTCGCCATTAAATATGGACATTGAAAGTGGCACAGGAGTGTCGTGGGCGGCGAACTAATTAGTCTGAACTTTCCATTTCTAACAGCCGAGGAATGTTAATACGCAACGAGTTAGTTAGTTAGTTAGTTAGTCGCGGTTCCAACTTCACAGCAACGGGTCGTCCCTATTATGCTCCGTTCCTGTGTCAGTGAATATAAGACAAAATGCTCATCACTGCTCCATGTGAAAAGTGGAACAGACATGAGTCTCGATTAACCAACAGCCCGCACAGGTACATTGTGCATAATGCCGTCAAAATACCCTCGCAAAAGTCCTTTACGAAAAATGCAGTTCATCGTCGAGGGAAGCGGCAATCACAATAAAACCAGCAACCACACATTTCTGCATAAGGCAAAACCAGTCAGTTATGCGACAAAGCCGGCCGCCATTATGCAGAACATGTAGTTCACGCTCCAAACAACCGCGGACATATGTAAAAGCATTTCACACGAAATTCACAGCTCACAGTGTCGCGCCACGCACTCAATTCAGTAGCAGCGTGACGGTACCATACACTTCCTTTCCAACATGAGGAAAATGCAAATGCAAACGGTAGCTACGAGAATAAACATTCCAGAGGCCTTTATCGTTTAAATGCCTATCCTCCATATTCGGGACCGGAAGTTCCCACGCAACGAGTACGCGAGTACTCATATGGTGTGAACTTATCGGTGAAGGCAAGGGCGATACCCTTGAATCAGAAACGGGACAAAATATTATCGGTGTTCTTATGTTGTGAACATCTTTCTCCTCCATATCGTGAATCTTCACAAGCCTGTTCAAATTAAAGTCGAAGTTCTAACCCACTACCCACCCTGTGCAAGCGATTAATAAGAATGAAAACAGTAAGCAGGAAAACCTTCGACAGCTGCCAGTTACAATAAGTAGGCAGCACGGGGCATGCTATGGCAATTCAAAATGCTAGAAAGACATATCGCAGAAAAACATGTTTCCCCATTATGTGTGTTGCTCACCAGCATTAGTGCTGATTTCTTTATATTAGCAGCAAGTGTACCGAATCTGTTATGTCACCAGCAATAGTACTGACTCTGTTATGTCACCAGCAATAGTACTGACTCTGTTATGTCACCAGCAATAGTACTGACTCTGTTATGTCACAAGCAATAGTACTGACTTTGTTATGTCACCAGCAATAGTACTGACTCTGTTATGTCACCAGCAATAGTACTGACTCTGTTATGTCACCAGCAATAGTACTGACTCTGTTATGTCACCAGCAATAGTACTGACTTTGTTATGTCACCAGCAATAGTACTGACTCCGTTATGTCACCAGCAATAGTACTGGCTCTACTGTGTCATGTCACCAGCAATAGTACTGACTCTGTTATGTCACCAGCAATAGTACTGACTCTGTTATGTCACCAGCAATAGTACTGGCTCTACTGTGTCATGTCAGCAGCATTAGTACTGACTCCGTTATGTCAGCAGCATTAGTACTGACTCCGTCATGTCAGCAGCATTAGTACTGACTCCGTCATGTCAGCAGCATTTGTATTAACTCCGTTATCTTACCAGCAATATTGTGATATCGTGGTGAAAACTAAAACATCAACTGTGGTATATCTAATATTATTGTTATGTAGGTTGCATTAAGTATATACTATGTACAAGGAATATGTAGGGTTTGACGAATGGAGCGTTAAACAACCGAAATACAAATATGAGGTTATAAAGGAAAACTGAGGTTGGCAGAAGGACCGCACGAAAGAACAAACGAACTTTTATTTTTGTCGCTCCTTAGCTTTCAACTCAATCGTGGTCCATACACACTAATTCTAGTAGTGCTGGATTGAATGCTGCGTGTGGATTAGCTTTCCCTATAACAGTGTCCCTGGCTATCAGGCGAACCCACCCCGACTTCAGAGGTACTTGTAATTTACGTCCCCAAGTCAAGGACGATAGGTCAACAATTTAGTCCAACTGTCCGGTAGTAGATGTTGAACCCCTTACCTCAGCATCAGCACATTGAATATTTAATGAACACGCGTTCTTATCCTATTCGGCGATGACTGACCTACTCACAAACTAACTTGATTTTCAAAGGGTCACAAATTTATCTCTAAGACCCATCTTCGGTCGTCTTTCGCACATGGATTATCTATTGTGCATGTTAACATTCCCTTAGGACAAAAAAATTGTATAATTAATGTTGTGAACATAAACACAGTATATTACTGTGAATATTACTGTAATATTACTGCGAAACAGACAGGCAGGTATATATATACTACATACACACACACACACACACATACACACAAACACACGCACACACACATACACGCAGACACACACATTCTTACACAAACAGACATTCATATATTCTTGGACACAAACATACATACACACATGCATACATATATACATCATTTACACAAACACAATTATACACCAACTCAATAACATACAAACATACACTACCTCACACACATATACCCATTCACAATCACAAACAAACAAACATTGACTCATACATACACACTCTCGCTACCTCCTTCCTCTCTCTACTCTCTCTCTCATCTCTCTCTCTCTCTCTCTCTCTCTCTCTCTCTCTCTCTCTCTCTCTCTCTCTCTTCTCTCTTTCTCTTTCTCTCTCGCGCTCATATATCCTCATTTATATATAAGAAAACAAAACATATGTTTGCATATCCTTTACAGGACATTGCTGTCAACATCAGCATCTTTCAGCTGATGTTGATTTCTTGGCAAAATTACGCTAAGTAGTTTGCCATTGCTTTCTGAGCGGCCGGCTCACATACCTCGTAAGTTACCGACGCGATTCGAACCACTGCTGATTCTCACCGTCGTCACGCTACTTATGAGAGTATATGAGATTACGGAGAAAAGTCGCTAACCTCTAGGCCAGGAAGCCGGCACATAAAGAAAAGCACACAAATACACTCCTACACACATACATAATAAAGGCATACACACATACCGGTCCACAGACACCCCCCACTCTACACACACACACGTATACCATCCTTGGCACACATAATAAATGCATACACACCTACACACATACACGCCCACCAGCATAAACACACACACACATAGGAGAAAGTATTAGATGTGTAAGCAGGTCTCCTGGAAGCGAATCAGTGGTCGTCCAACTAATCAAGAACACACAGGCCAGCGACTATGCGTTAATCACATTTAATGACATATTAGAATGCTCTACCTGGTAGATCACACAGCAGGGTCAACAGAAAGCAAGCAACATCCGTCAAATGTGGATGAGTATGTCCAATGAGATGTTTCATCATTGTCTTTGATTCATCTGATGAAAGAATGAGGACTGATTAGTAATCAGTATAATGACGCAAAAACAGAAATATTAATTTTGCTAACAATAATAAAGACTATAGTATTATTATGATAATAATGATGATGAAAGTGACATGATGATGATGATGATGATGATGATAATAATAATAATAATAATAATATAATAATAATAATAAACTAATTATAAAAATAACAGTGATTTGTGAACGGTACACTAATATAATATCAGCTTCTAAGTTGGACATGAGAACCCAGGACAGAGTACTGGTCAACTCACCTCCATGTCTTAAGTTAGGCATACTACTGTCTGTATAAGGCCCTCCCTATGTCTGCGCAGAGGTTTAAAAATAGGCAATCTTCAGCACGCGTACCATAGGCGGTAGGCGGAATGATTTTCAATGGCTCACCAAGTGAATTGAAATACCATATTGTCTCATTCAAGAAAAATTTAATACTTTATTAAATTAAGGCATCAAATTCTTGTATTGCTTTTTTCTGTTTTCATATCCTTTACACCTAAAGTTAGAAGAAAAAGGTGTTCCCTAAAACGGACGATTGTATCAGTACCTGTGGTGTTTTTATTGTTTATTTAAGAAATGTCTTTTTTTTTTTTTGTTGGATAGAGGTTCCTAGTTTGCCGACTGCATTCATTAATCATAAGCCAAAGGTAAGTCAAGTAAAATGGATGATACAGTCAGTAATGATCAGTCAATCCATTTTACCGACAGAAGCGCAGTGTGATTTTTATCGTTGCCTCCCCCCCCCCCCCTCCCACCTCACCCCTTCTTTCCCCTGGTACCTCAATGCCAAACCTGGACACTGACATGGCTTTGGTCGCTGACAATGAAACGTACTTACACGAAATGATGGATGTATTGTGACAGAAAGTCAAAACAAACGACTCAGTTTCAACAACAGACATAAAGAAGTAATTGTTATTGTAACGAAATACTGTTTACCCACATGTAACATGAACTTAATGCAACCAGTCTGAAACAAGTCAATGTATATAAGTATTTGGGTACTTTACAATGCCAGGTGGACGATGTATGAAGGGGCTTGAAATGAAAGCCTTAAA
Organism: Cepaea nemoralis; assembly: GCA_014155875.1. Taxonomy (NCBI): domain Eukaryota; kingdom Metazoa; phylum Mollusca; class Gastropoda; order Stylommatophora; family Helicidae; genus Cepaea; species Cepaea nemoralis. Next base: position 604,025 of record JACEFZ010014140.1, on the reverse strand, counting down.
TGTTGTTTTGTTTAAGTCAATGTATTCTGAAAAAGTAAGAAACAAGTGTATGATTTGTCCGATGTAGTCACCATTTCTTTCAATGCAAGTCTTCCAGCGACGATAAGGTGCTTGGATCCCTGTAGAAGAAAAAATGCTCTTGCACTCATGCACCACTGCTGTGCCTATTCATCGGACCGAAAAGTGTTAAAACGTCCTACTCCACTCATACAATTGTTGGACTGACAGGCATGCATCACCATTTTTTATGTTGCATATCCCTTACAGGAAGTTGCAGTCAACACCAGCATTTTTCAGCTACTGTCGATGTACTAGGAAAGATTACACTCAGTAGTTTTGCCATTGCTTTCTAAGCGACCGGCTCACATACCCCCGTAAGTAACCAACGAGCCCCAACCCGCTAACGAATTTCGCGCAGCTGCGTTACTCACAATAATATATGCGCGATTACGGAGAAAGACGTTAGCTCCTACGCCAGGGAGTCCGGCATCACCATACTGGACCTTAATTCGCCGATTACTGTCTATAGGTTACATGCTTTCACTTATCAGAAACGGATAACAGAACTCTGCTCCTCTTTGGTGCATGTCAAAAGTGGGGTGGAAACTTTAAACTGTCCGTATGAAGTCACCGTGTTCGTCTTAACCGTGATGGCACGTGCATTATACTCTTGACATCCTTAGCACCAATATTGACAGGTTATAAAACCTGTTTATTTTAATTTCTATCACACTGTTGAGGTTTTGATATGAAACCCCCTCGTATTATAGACCTTAAATATATAACCACCCAAGAATAGGTAGCATATCACAATGTGAAGAATATTCACTGCAATGTACATTTGTCAATCCAGGTGTGTAAAATAATTATTTCTAACTATATAGCGTCAATCCTAATGTACAGAAGCGAATCACTGGAAAATTATCAGACAAGAAGGAATTGAGTGGAAGCTCCGTGAAGGTTGTTTATCAGAAGTATAATAAGAACACCGTGGACGGATATGAAAAGCGATGAACATGTCGAGACAGAAGTTAACTCACAAAGAGAATGATTAATCGCATCAGGAGAGGGCAGTCCATATTACTGGGCAAGTTATAAGAAGGGGAGAGCTGAAGCATGTCGTCACAACGGTGATGTTGGAGGGGAGAAGAGGCTGGGGGAGATCAAGCGAAAAGATTCTGGATTGTAGGAAATGTGGCATTTATCAGAGACTAGCTGACCCGGCCCGGCTTCTATCTATCTATCTATCTATCTATCTATCTATCTATCTATCTATCTATCTGTCTGTCTGTCTGTCTGTCTGTCTGTCTGCCTGACCCGGCCCGGCTTCGCCCAATCCCTGGTGGGTAGCATCTCATTTAATTCATATAAGTAGTCATATAAGTTCTCGTTCCCGTTACCGACTATCTGTCTGTCTGTCTGTCTGTCTGTCTGTCTGTCTGTCTGTCTGTGTCTGTCAGTCTGTTTGTCTATCTATCTATCTATCTCTGTCTGTCTGTCTGTCTGTCTGTCTAATAGACCCATCCCTCTGTCTCTCCCTCCGTCTATCCCTCCCCTCCCTGTCTGTTTATCTATCTATCTATCTATCTATCTATCTATCTATCTATCTGTCTGTCTGTCTGTCTGTCTGTCTGTCTGTCTGTCTGTCTGTCTGTCTGTCTGTCTGTCTGTCTGTCTGTCTGTCTGTCTGTCTGTCTGTCTGTCTGTCTGTCTGCCTGACCCGGCCCGGGTTCGCCCAGTTCCTGGTGTGGAGCATCTCATTTAATTCTGAGTAGGTAAGAATCCGCTCTGCCTTCAAAATGTTGACGTGAAGAATTTCTTCCTGCAGCTGCTTCTGTATTTGTTGATCAGTAAGCTCCATTTTTAGCCGCTTGACCACCATCTGACTGTGTTTGAATCAGTGTTTCTGATTCTGGTGTCTTGGTCCTCCTTCCTCTCACAAGTTTTTGTGTTCATCTGTGGGTAGTCGTCGCTCTTCTTATTGGTAGTTTCATTGACTGTAGGTTCAGATACTTTATTACAGCTTGCATGCAGACTCTCCAAAGGCAGGTTCGTCTTCTTGATAGTCTGGTCGGTTTTCTCACTATGCATCTTGGAAGCTGCTTGTTTCTTTGTGCTATTACGACGTGCCATTTTCCCCCCGTATCAGGCTGCTTGAAATGTGTAAGGCGTCTTGGCTTGATAGTGCTGAGAAGTGCTGTCAAGCAAATCGTGCCGATATGATGGCGGAAAACACTAAAGATGCGATGATATTGTTCAACATCTTTTAGATAACTTCTTAAGTATAGAAAGATGAGTTACAATGTTATGCATTATTTTTATGTAAACTTTGAAAATGCCTTAAAGATTGTATCATTATTTATTATAACTCATATGCCGGTACATAACTATAGACAAAGAGTTTATAAATCTTTGAAAACATATACAACAATATGACTATAAGTTATACAACAATGTTATTAAAAGTTATGCCCCTTGAAATAACTTTTTCTAGAGTTAAGTCCCTTCGCTATATATAAATTTTAATGAAAAATGAAAATGAAATAATACTGAGTAAGCAGGCGATTTCACACTAAAAAAATATCACAGTTGGCAGCTCTGGAATGAAAGGAAGACGTGTAGAAAATTTCATCTCAATCGGATGGGCCGTTAGCGAAAAAATAAAGGACATACATATATATTTACATACATACACTTTGTTTTATATATATAGATGATGGCAGCTTAGGAGACATAAGAGTGGACCACATGATCACCAGTGCTCACACGGTACGGGATGTAATAATAATAAGAATTGTCTCAAAAACGACCTGTATTATGTATTTACAAATATTCCAAAATTAAAGAAAGTGGGTAGTAAGAAATGGATGACTGAAGAAATTTTACAACTAATGGAAACAAGAAGACACAAAAAACTAATCCTACCAAATATGAAGAATTTCAAAAACAATTGAGAACATTGTGTAAGGTAGCAAATAAAGCATTGCTTGAGAAAAATTGCAAACAACACAACAGTAAAAATGCCAAATTAATGCACAAAAGAAGTCAGGAGATTACTTATAAAAGAACACGTTCATCAGCAGGCTGTCTAAAAAAAAAAGATGGAAAATCATATAGAAAAAGATCCAATTTTATACGTATGGTCAGATTATGTGTAACACTAGTTATGATGATAACGGAGAAGAACAATATGATTTTCGAAATAATAATGAAGGACCGTCAATTTTGAAGATGGAAGTTCAGAATGTTCTTAACCATATGAATACTGGCAAGACCACTGGTTCAAACAACATCACAACAGAAATTAGTAATGCTTTAGACGAATATGGAATAGATCAAGTCACCAGACTGCTGACCACAATATATGATACTGGAGATATAACTCATAAATTATGTAATTCTGTATTTATTGCAATCCCAAATAAATCATGAGACTTGGAATGTGATCAACATAGAACAATTAGTATAGTCAGTCACATCACGGAGATTTTGCTAAGAATTATCATGCAAAGAGTTAGGAAGAAAATACAACCTGAAATAGGAGAAGAACAATGTGGGTTTGTAGAAGGCAAATGTACAGTTATTGCTGTGCATTTACTGAGAACAGTAATTTAACGCTGTATAGAAGTACATAACGATGTACATCGTTGCTTTATTGACTACCCAAAGGCTTTCGATAAAGTGAGACATGTCAACATGATAAGGATGCTTGAAGATCTACAAATTGATAGGAAAAGACCTTAGACTTGTAAAAAACATATATTGGAAACAACATGCTGACATCAGAATTGATAATGATGTAAGGTCAATATCAGCCTATTAGGAGAGGTGTGAGACAGGGGTGTGTGTCTCCAGATTTGTTTTTACTGTATAGCGAAAATATTTTCAGAAATGTACAAGATGTGAAAGGAATCATCATTGGAGGAATGAAACATCAATAACATTAGAAATGCAGATAATACAATATTGATTGCTGACAATGAGCAAGATTTACAACATTCAGAATATGCGGTTGTTTCACACAGTGAATAACTAGGGTAAGAATTAAATTGTAAGAAGACACAGGTTATGGTAATCACTAGGAAGAACGAAATACCACAGTGTAGTATACAGGTAAATGGGAATATTCTTCAAGTAAGTGAATCGCTACAATTGTCTCAGAACAGTCATAACATGTGACGGGAGATGCCTTGAAGACATAAGAACAAGAATTGCAATGACTGAGGTAGCCTCGTGCAAGATGGAAAACATACTGACCAATAAAACGGTGTCAATTTCTACGAGAAAAAGTGTTGAGGTGCTACATAGAGCCTGTACTTTTCTATGGATACGAAGCGTGGACAATGAGCAGTCAAGCTGAGAAACATCTGATGGCTGTATAAATGTGGTTTCTGGGGAGAATGCAAAGAATACCGTGGACAGACAGAAAAACCCACGACCAAGTTCTCCAAGAAACAAATAAAAATCGTAAACTGATTAGAGAAATCTGACGTAGACAGTCAAAATTGTTAGGACATGTTATGAGAAGAAATAAATTAGAGAACTTGGTGACAACTGGCAAGATCGAGGGAAAGAGGACAAGGGGAAGACTGGGAAGTAAATACCTGGATGGCTTGACCTATGTGGCATGGTGAAGACAAGAACACTGAGCTGAATTCACGACTCTGGTGATCGAGTGAAATGGCAAATCATGACCGCCCACACTCACAGCATGGTGGATGGATTATGTATCACACTTGAATTACTTAGGGGCGTTCATTTGAAAGCCGTTCCAATGGCTTTATTACAAAAGCATGAAAGAAACATTAACAGGTGTGGTAGAATTAAACAAAGCATTCATTTTTAATGAATTATGCATCATGGGTTGGTCAGAAGAAGTCACCGCAGGCATTCAGGCAAGCATCCCATTGCTTAGGTATGCGGCGAATGTCATCCGCAAAAAAGGATTGTGGCTGTTCACTGAATCAAGTGTTTACCGCGTTCGTTACGTCTGTATTTGTGTGAAATCGTTGCCCCTTGAGAGCTTTTTTTTAGAGGTGCGAGCAAGTGAAAATCACATGGTGACAAATCAGGACTATAGGCTGGATGTTGCAGAATTGCCCACTTTTTCCTTGCTAATGCTTCCTGCACAATCTTTGCGACATGCGTACGAGCATTATCGTGCAACAAAATCACACCGCGAGAAAGCATGCCGTGTCGTTTATTCTTGATGACTTTTCGCAGCTTGTCTAGTGTTTGCAAGTAGTGGGTAGAGTTTATGTTGACACCAGGTTCTTTAAAGTCGGACAACAGTAGCCGTTCATGGTCACAAAACTGCGCTCAGCATAATATTACCAGCGGAAACTTGTAACTTGCATTTTTTGGCTTTTGTTGATCCAGAATGCTTCCATTGCGTGCTCTCTCTCTTTGCTGCTCGGCTCAAAGTGGTGACACCGTGATTCATCGCCTGCCACTATGCGGAAGAGAAATGCATCACCCTCCACTCTGTAACGCAGCAAACACATCTTCATGCGTTCCTCTTTTTGGTGGTCGGTCAACATCCGTGGTAGCCACCTGTGAACTCACCTTCCGATATTGCAGTTTCTTACGAACGACCTTTTGAATTGTCCCAATTGACACATCAACTTCTTTCGCTAGCGAACGTATGCTTCGACAACGGTTCATCTGTACTGCTGCATAAATTTTGGCGATTGTTTTTTCTGTTTCAACAATATGCGCTTGACCTGGCCGTCGAAGATTTGCCGTGAACTGACGTCCTTTCCGAAACATTCGTGCCCAGTCTGTCACTGTTGTCTTCGACACACATTTGTTACCGTACGCTGCCTTCAATCTTAGATGAATGTCCACTGGTCGACATCCTTCAAATGAAAGAAACGGAATCACCGCTCTTTGAGCTTCTTTGGACGGATTTTGGACCAACCTGTCTATTTACTCAACGGTCGGAAACAGAACCTATGCATCACGGGACGATAAGCACGTGCTCTTTTATTCATTGTCAGTACTTATCACATGACTATGACATGATCATGTTCAACGTACGCAATAACGCGTGGTACGGCACTGACAGATTTCAAATGAACGCCCCTTATACATATAGGGATAGCATAGCATAGCATTCTATTGGCATGGCATGTCAAAGCATACATTACATGATATAAAATAACATAACATAATGAATTAGCATAGCATAGCATAACAGCATAGCATAGCATAGCATAGAGTAGCGTCGCAGCGCAGCGCAGGGCAGCACAGCACAACACAACACAACACACCACAACACAACACAACATAACATAACATAACGTTATATAATATAATATAATATAATATAATATAATATAATACAATATAATATAATATAATATAATAATATAATATAATATAATATAATATAATATAATAATATAATATAATATAATATAATATAATATAATATAATATAATATAATATAATATAATACAATACAATATAATATAATATAATATAATATGATATCTTCGAATTCCGGCTGTGTGGCGAAGGTGTTACGGGCGCAATTCGTAATACCGTATACCGCTTTCGAAACACAGTTGCGGGCAATTAGGCATCAGACCGCCTTGCATTGGTTTCCATACAATGGTATGAGTGCCGATCTTTTAGAAAGCAATGACAACCTACTGAACGTAAATTTGCCCAGAAATTACAGGCCCGCCAGCAAATGCTGGAGTTGACTGCGTCGTCCTGTAAAAGATATGCAACCAACGTGACTCTTTGATTACTTACTTGAAAACACGCAGTTGCCACAGTGAAATCCTAGTAGTCACGATTCAAATAATCTCAGAAATAATTTGTTTTCGCACAAATATTGCTCTCGTCACAGTTGCCTCAAATCCACGAGCTTGAACAACTTTAAGTCCATTGAAATAATATTCTATACAATTTCACGGTAATGATTTGTCTCCATATAAGACGAAAGGAAAGAAATAGAAATCAGAGGAAAAACTAGTACTAACAGGAAAATTGAAATCTGAAGACACAACGAAGTTGTATGGCCCCGGAGGGGCGTTGTCGTTCAGTGTGCCTGTAGGTTGCAATGTTTCTATTGTCTGCTATACTTCTGTATGTCTTCTTGCGTACTTGGATTCTGTGGACGGTAGATATTTCCCGTGATGTTATTGCCATACCACTCCTCTGCTCAAGAACAGTACACAAAGCTTTGACGGTTGCCGGGGCAACCACGGAAGCGCGTCATCGCAACAGAAACCCTGACAGAATCCATGGCGGATTTAATTGGCGGTAATGTCTTCGATGTCGTTACAGGAGTTGGGATTTACTGAACCTAAACTGGAGGCAGGGAGTGGAAGGTGGTGGAATGGTGGAATTTGCTGGTACAAAGCTGTAGGGTGTTACGTCTTGATAGTGACAGATAGACTATAGTGTAACGGTAGAGTCGGCAGTAAAGTGACAGTTAAATAACTATAGTGTAACGGTAGAGTCGGCAGTAAAGTGACAGTTAAATAACTATAGTGTAACGGTAGAGTCGCCAGTACAGTGACAGGTTAAATAACTATAGTGTAACGGTAGAGTCGGCAGTAAAGTGACAGTTAAATACAACTATAGTGTAACGGTAGAGTCGGCAGTACAGTGACAGTTAAATAACTATAGTGTAACGGTGGAGTCGGCAGTAAGTGACAGTTAAATAACTATAGTGTAACGGTAGAGTCGGCAGTAAGTGACAGTTAAATAACTATAGTGTAACGGTAGAGTCGGCAGTAAAGTGACAGTTAAATAACTATAGTGTAACGGTGGAGTCAGCAGTAAAGTGACAGTTAACATACTATAGTGTAACGGTAGAGTCGGCAGTATAGTGACAGTTAAATAACTATAGTGTAACGGTGGAGTCGGCAGTAAACGTGACAGTTAAACAACTATAGTGTAACGGTGGAGTCGGCATTAAAGTGACAGTTAAACAACTATAGTGTAACGGTGGAGTCGGTAGTAAAGTGACTGTTAAATAACTATAGTGTAACGGTAGAGTCGGCAGTACAGTGACAGTTAAATAACTATAGTGTAACGGTAGAGTCGACAGTAAAGTGACAGTAAACCAACTATAGTGTAACGGTCGAGTCCGCAGTACAGTGACAGTAAAACAACTATAGTGTAACGGTAGAGTCGGCAGTACAGTGACAGTTAAATAACTATAGTGTAACGGTAGAGTCGGCAGTACAGTGACAGTAAAACAACTATAGTGTAACGGTAGAGTCGGCAGTACAGTGACAGTTAAATAACTATAGTGTAACGGTAGAGTCGGCAGTACAGTGACAGTTAAACAACTATAGGTTAACGGTAGAGTCGGCAGTACAGTGACAGTTAAATAACTATAGTGTAACGGTGGAGTCGGCAGTACAGTGACAGTAAAACAACTATAGTGTAACGGTAGAGTCGGCAGTACAGTGACAGTTAAATAACTATAGTGTAACGGTGGAGTCGGCAGTACAGTGACAGTTAAGCAACTATAGTGTAACGGTGGAGTCGGCAGTAAAGTGACAGTTAAATAAATATAGTGTGACGGAGGAGTCGGCAGTCAAGTGACAGTTAAATAACTATAGTGTAACGGTAGAGTCGGCAGTAAAGTGACAGTTAAATAACTATAGTGTAACGGTAGAGTCGACAGTAAAGTGACAGTTAAATAACTATAGTGTAACGGTAGAGTCGGCAGTACAGTGACAGTTAAACAACTATAGTGTAACGGTAGAGTCGACAGTAAGTGACAGTTAAACAACTATAGTGTAACGGTAGAGTCGGCAGTACAGTGACAGTTAAACAACTATAGTGTAACGGTGGAGTCGGCAGTAAAGTGACAGTTAAACAACTATAGTGTAACGGTAGAGTCGGCAGTACAGTGACAGTTAAATAACTATAGTGTAACGGTAGAGTCGGCAGTAAAGTGACAGTTAAATAACAATAGTGTAACGGTGGGGTCAGCAGTAAAGTGACAGTTAAACAACTATAGTGTAACGGTAGAGTCGGCAGTAAAGTGACAGTTAAATAACAATAGTGTAACGGTGGAGTCGGCAGTACAGTGACAGTTAAACAACTATAGTGTAACGGTGGAGTCGGCAGTAAAGTGACAGTTATACAACTATAGTGTAACGATGGAGTCGGCAGTAAAGTGACAGTTAAACAACTATAGTGTAACGGTGGAGTCGGCAGTAAAGTGACAGTTATACAACTATAGTGTAACGATGGAGTCGGCAGTACAGTGACAGTTAAATAACTATAGTGTAACGGTAGAGTCGGCAGTAAAGTGACAGTTAAATAACTATAGTGTAACGGTGGAGTTGGCAGTAAAGTGATAGTTAAATAACTATAGTGTAACGGTAGAGTCGGCAGTAAAGTGACAGTTAAATAACTATAGTGTAACGGTAGAGTCGGCAGTAAAGTGACAGTTAAACAACTATAGTGTAACGGTAGAGTCGACAGTAAAGTGACAGTTAAATAACTATAGTGTAACGGTAGAGTCGGCAGTACAGTGACAGTTAAATAACTATAGTGTAAAGGTGGGAGTCGGCAGTAAGTGACAGTTAAATAACTATAGTGTAACGGTAGAGTCGGCAGTACAGTGACAGTTAAATAACTATAGTGTAACGGTAGAGTCGGCAGTACAGTGACAGTAAAACAACTATAGTGTAACGGTAGAGTCGACAGTACAGTGACCGTTAAATAACTATAGTGTAACGGTAGAGTCGGCAGTACAGTGACAGTTAAACAATTATAGTGTAACGGTAGCGTCGGCAGTACAGTGACAGTTAAATAACTATAGTGTAACGGTAGAGTCGGCAGTACAGTGACAGTTAAACAACTATAGTGTAACGGTAGAGTCGACAGTACAGTGACAGTTAAATAACTATAGTGTAACGGTGGAGTCGGCAGTACAGTGACAGTTAAACAACTATAGTGTAACGGTAGAGTCGGCAGTAAAGTGACAGTTAAATAAATATAGTGTAACGGTGGAGTCGGCAGTAAAGTGACAGTTAAATAACTATAGTGTAACGGTAGAGTCGGCAGTAATGTGACAGTTAAATAACTATAGTGTAACGGAAGAGTCGACAGTAAAGTGACAGTTAAATAACTATAGTGTAACGGTAGAGTCGGCAGTATAGTGACAGTTAAACAACTATAGTGTAACGGTGGAGTCGGCAGTAAAGTGACAGTTAAACAACTATAGTGTAACGGTAGAGTCGGCAGTACAGTGACAGTTAAACAACTATAGTGTAACGGTGGAGTCGGCAGTAAAGTTACAGTTAAACAACTATAGTGTAACGGTAGAGTCGGCAGTACAGTGACAGTTAAATAACTATAGTGTAACGGTAGAGTCGGCAGTAAAGTGACAGTTAAATAACAATAGTGTAACGGTGGGGTCAGCAGTAAAGTGACAGTTAAATAACTATAGTGTAACGGTAGAGTCGGCAGTAAAGTGACAGTTAAACAACTATAGTGTAACGGTAGAGTCGGCAGTAAAGTGACAGTTAAATTACTATAGTGTAACGGTAGAGTCGACAGTAAAGTGACAGTTAAATAACTATAGTGTAACGTAGAGTCGGCAGTACAGTGACAGTAACAACTATAGTGTAACGGTAGAGTCGGCAGTAAAGTGACAGTTAAACAACTATAGTGTAAAGGTAGAGTCGGCAGTACAGTGACAGTTAAATAACTATAGTGTAACAGTGGAGTCGGCAGTAAAGTGACAGTTAAATAACTATAGTGTAAACAATAGAGTCGGCAGTATAGTGACAGTTAAATAACTATAGTGTAACGGTAGTAGAGTCGGCAGTTAAAGTTACAGTTAAATAACATAGTGTACGGTGGGGTCAGCAGTAAAGTGACGTTAAAAAACTATAGTGTAACGGTAGAGTCGGCAGTATAGTGACAGTAACAACTATAGTGGAACGGTGGAGTCGGCAGTAAAGTGACAGTAAACAACTATAGTGTAACGGTGGAGTCGGCAGTAAAGTGACAGTTAAACAACTATAGTGTAACGGTGGAGTCGGCAGTAAAGTGACAGTTAAATAACTATAGTGTAACGGTGGAGTCGGCAGTAAAGTGACAGTTATACAACTCTAGTGTAACGGTGGAGGTGGCAGTAAAGTGACAGTTAAACAACTATAGTGTAACGGTGGAGTCGGCAGTAAAGTGACAGTTAAATAACTATAGTGTAACGGTGGAGTCGGCAGTAAAGTGACAGTTAAACATCTATAGTGTAACGGTAGAGTCGGCAGTACAGTGACAGTTAAATAACTATAGTGTAACGGTAGAGTCGCAGTACAGTGACAGTTAAAACAACTATAGTGTAACGGTAGAGTCGGCAGTAAAGTGACAGTTAAACAACTATAGTGTAACGGTGAGGTCGGCAGTAAAGTGACAGTAAAATAACTATAGTGTAACGGTAGAGTCGGAGTATAGTGACAGTTAAATAACTATAGTGTAACGGTAGAGTCGGCAGTAAAGTGACAGTTAAATAACAATAGTGTAACGGTGGGGTCAGCAGTAAAGTGACAGTTAAAAACACTATAGTGTAACGGTAGAGTCGCAGTATAGTGACAGTTAAACAACTATAGTGTAACGGTGGAGGCGGCAGTAAAGTGACAGTAAAAACAACTATAGTGTAACGGTGGAGTCGGCAGTAAAGTGACTGGTTAAATAACTATAATGTAACGGTAGAGTCGCAGATAGTGACAGTTAAATAACTATAGTGTAACGGTGGAGTCGGCAGAAAGTGACAGTTAAACATCTATAGTGTAACGGTAGAGTCGGCAGTACAGGGACAGTTAAATACCTATAGTGTAAACGGTTAGAGTCGGCAGTACAGGACAGTTAAACAACATAGTGTAACGGTAGAGTCGGCAGTAAAGTGACAGTTAAACAACTATAGTGTAACGGTGGAGTCGGCAGTAAAGTGACAGTAAATAACTATAGTGTAACGTAGAGACGGCAGTATAGTGACAGTTAAATAACTATAGTGTACGGTAGAGGTCGGCAGTAAAGTGACAGTTAAATAACATAGTGTAACGGTGGGGTCAGCAGTAAGTGACAGTTAAACAAGTATAGTGTAACGGTAGAGTCGCAGTATAGTGACAGTTAAACAACTATAGGTAACGGTGGAGTCGGCAGAAAGTGACAGTAAACAACTATAGTATAACGGTGGAGTCGGCAGTAAAGTGACTGTTAAATAACTATAATGTACGGTAGAGTCGGCAGTATAGTGACAGTTAATAACTATAGTTAACGGTAGAGTCGACAGAAAAGTGACAGTAAACAATTATAGTGTAAAGGTCGAGTCCGCAGTACAGTGACAGTAAAACAACTATAGTGTAAACGGTAGAGTCGGCAGTACAGTGACAGTTAAATAACATAGTGTAACGTAGAGTCGGCAGTACAGTGACAGTAAAACAAATATAGTGTAACGGTAGAGTCGGCAGTACAATGACAATTAAATAACTATAGTGTAACGGTAGAGTCGGCAGGAGAGTGACAGTTAAACAACTATAGTGTAACGGTAGAGTCGGCAGTACAGTGACAGTTAAATAACTATAGTGTAATGGTAGAGTCGGCAGTACAGTGACAGTAAAACAACTATAGTGTAACGGTAGAGTCGGCAGTACAGTGACAGTTAAATAACTATAGTGTAACGGTGGAGTCGGCAGTACAGTGACAGTTAAACAACTATAGTGTAACGGTAGAGTCGGCAGTAAAGTGACAGTTAAATAATATAGTGTAACGGTGGAGTCGGCAGTAAAGTGGACAGTTAAATAACTATAGTGTAACGGTAGAGTCGGCAGTAAAGTGACAGTTAATAAACATAGTGTAACGGTAGAGTCGACAGTAAAGTGACAGTTAAATCCTATAGTGTAACGGTAGAGTATGCAGTACAGTGACAGTTAAACAACTATAGTGTAACGGTAGAGTCGGCAGTAAGTGACAGTTACAAACAACTATAGTGTAACCGTAGAGTCGGCAATACAGTGACAGTTAAATAACTATATGTAACGGTGGAGTCGGCAGTAAAGTGACAGTTAAATAACTATAGGTAACGGTAGAGTCGGCAGTATAGTGACAGTTAAATAACTATAGTGTAACGGTAGAGTCGGCAGTATAGTGACAGTTAAATAACTATAGTGTAACGGTTAGAGTCGGCAGTAAAGTACAGTAAATAACAATAGTGTAACGGTGGGGGTCAGCAGTAAAGTGACAGTTAAACAACTATAGTGTAACGGTATAGTCGGCAGTATAGTGACAGTTAAACAACTATAGTGTAACGTTGGAGTCGGCAGTAAAGTGACAGTTAAACAACTATAGTGTAACGGTGGAGTCGGCAGTAAAGTGACAGTTAAACAACTATAGTGTAACGGTAGAGTCGCAGTACAGTGACAGTAAATAACTATAGTGTAACGGTGGAGTCGGCAGTAAGTGACAGTAAATAACTATAGTGTAACGATAGAGTCGGCAGTATAGTGACAGTTAAATAACATAGTGTAACGTAGAGTCGGCAGTAAGTTACCGTTAAATAACAATAGTGTAACGGTGGGGTCAGCAGAAAGTGACAGTTAAACAACTAAGGGTACGGTTAGAGTTCGGAGTTATAGTGACAGTTAAACACATATAGTGTAACGTTCTGGAGTCGGCGTAAAGTGAAGTTAAACAACTATAGTGTAACGGCGGAGTCGGCAGTAAAGTGGACGTTAAACAACTATAGTGTAACGGTGACGTCGGCAGTAAGTGACTGTTAATTAAATAACTATAGTGTAACGGTAGAGTGGGCAGTACAGTGACAGTTAAATAACTATTGGTAACCGGTAGATTCGGCAGTACAGTGACAGTTAAATAACTATAGTGTAACGGTAGAGTCTGGCATATAGTGACAGTAAACAAAACCTATAGTGTAACGGTAGAGTCGGCAGTACAGTGACAGTAAATAACTATAGTGTACGGTAGAGTAGGCAGTACAGTGACAGTTTAAACAAAGAAGTGTAACGGTAGATTCGGCAGTACAGTGGACAGTTAAATAACTTATAGTGTAACGGTAGAGTCGGCAGTACAGTGACAGTAAAACGCTTAGTGTAACGCTTTCTTTGCTAGAGTCGGCAGTACAGTGACAGTTAATAATATAGTGTAACGTGGGTCGGCAGTACCGTGACGTTAAACAACAATAGGTAACGGTAGAGTCGGCAGTAAGTGACAGTTAAATAAATATAGGTAACGGTGGAGTCGGCAGTACAGTGACAGTTATACCACTATAGTGTAACGGTTAGTCGGCAGTAAAGTGACAGTATTATAAACTATAGTGTAACGGTGGAGGTGGCAGTAAAGTGACTGTTAAACAACTATAGTGTAACGGTGGAGTCGGCAGTAAAGTGACAGTTAAATAAATAGTGTAACGGGGAGTCGGCAGTAACGTGACAGTTAAATAACTATAGTGTAATGTGGAGTCGGCAGTACAGTGCAGTAAATAACTATAGTGTACGGTGGAGTCGGCAGTAAAGTGACAGTTAAATAACTATAGTTAACGGTGGAGTCGGCAGTACAGTTGCATCTTTCTGTCATTGCTGTATTATGCTACATCTACAGGAGATCGCCATACCGAATTGATAAAAACTGCTGGCACATAAACATCATGGGTGTGATTTTGGATTGTGAGTTCAACTTTACACCGGTTGGCAGTTAGATAACTGCATGCAATGTTGACTTCTCATCCTTGACTGGGGAGTAAATTACTTGAAGTCGGAGTTGGTTCGTCCTGATGCGAGGGACACTGGTTATTAGGAAAGCAATCCACACGTACAAATTAGTCAGTGAACTAAAAGCTGTAGCATGGTGATGGGACTACGGCGTGAGTCAAAGCGGGGGAACAAGAAAAGAAAAAATAACACACTCTCACATATAGTTTGGGTTGTGGGGTCAACCCATACACCGGTTGCCTCATAGCTTAACAAGGCATCTTTGATTTTCACTTTACATTGACACCGCAAGCAGGGAATGATGCGCTGGGAATAGTGGGGTTACGTAATGACTTCTGTGGGATAATGCTTTTTATACATTTACCGATCTTACAGCGAACTCAAGATTGTGAGGACACTGTGAGATGCGGTTTATGTAAAGCGGTGTCCTAGTGAGTTCGCATGCTGCCTACATCCTTTAGTTAAAACGTTATTCCCGGGGTTTGCATCCATTAAGCTCTTCCATTTCGCCGCCTATTTCTTTCATATCGTTTACAAACCCGTTATCCTCTTTGACACTCTCTCCCTATTGAATTATAGTATATTTAACCCCGCATGACTTACGTCTTGGACTATGTCATTGCTTTTTTCGCATCTCCTTTTTTGAAAACGTCTGGAAGCATGTATTTTCTGCTTTTTTCGTTCCGCTTTGTGTATATGGCGAATGTTTGATAGGAACGTCGTGGATAGATAGAATGGGTAATGAGGATATTTGGAAAGAAGTTAACTGACAAAGAGAAGTGGCCACTTGGATAACAAGAAGAAAGTCCAAATTCTTTTGGCATGTCATGAGTAGAGGGGAAAAAAAGGAGGGGGGGGGGGGCTAGAAGCTGAAGTACGTCGTTACAAGGGGAACACTGTAGGAAACGTGAAGGCGGGGGGGGGGGGGGTATAAGAGGGGGAAACCTGGGCTCTTTAACATCATGGCGTGTCAGAACACCAAGGTCATAAATTATTGTCAATACACAAGAAAGAAGATTGTAGACAGACGTGATCACCACCGCCAGACGGTATGGCAACGGCTTTGTGCATTTTCCAGACCCCTGAAGCTGGTCCACATAATTTGTGTGTTCAAGAACCTCCCTGAAGAAGATTGCTAGTTACGTCACGTTATGACATCACTAAATACGCAAAGATCTACGAATTCACGCCTCGCCTTGTTCTTTTGCCTTTCAACTGTCACGGTGATTCTTATGCCCGCAGTTCGTTTAATTCAATGTCTTCTCCAGTTGAAGTATTAGTTGCTGTTGAGTTGGGGGAGTGGGGGAGAGGTGGGAAGGATGTTTCTGTGATACAGTATGGTGGGAGCGTGAGGCCTATGACCCAGACAAGCTTGAGTTGACAGCAGTCATAGATTTATCGATTGAAAACACGGTCCTTTGTTAGTATCATCCTCGTGCCTATGGTGCCACATATAGAATCCGGATTGTTAGGAAATCAAGCTACAGCTAAAACAAATAACAAGCTGTGAATGCCATGTCACAGTAATGATGATAGATGAATTAGAAAAGTTGTATTCTAGTGCGAGAATATGAAACCTTAAAGCTGAATGTCATGGCAGGACAGACCTACGCCTTGGTCGGCAATTGGTCTAGGATCGAAGCTCCGACAGGTGGACAGTTAGAGTATTGCTTTGCTGATCTGGCAGCTTCTGCAGCTTGTCTTGTTCCAGATGTATTCATTTAACATTTCCACTGGAGTAACCTATGCAATTCGAAGAGGAACCTTGCTGCATGGGCAACACACTATCTCTACAATTCAGCCCAGGCTCTGTGTTATGGAGACGTATAACTCCATGTTACTAACTTTCCTCTATCAAGACGGCAAGGTGCCGGCCAGTTTATTAAATAGTCTCTTACAATCCGGACTGTTCTTTGCTTTCTTTCTTTGTATTACTTGTCCGCGATTTCGTCAACCATCCACGATTGTTGTTCCTGTATTTCTTGAGTGGCACGATAGCATTTCTTTATCTGCAGTCTAGAGTTTGACCACTTCGATTCCATTGTAATGTTTTCTTCCAGTTTTTGATTGTAAGAGACTATGGGGGGGGGGGGGGGGGCTGAGAGGTCTCGAGGTATGGCATCCGCCTCGAGTGCTGGAGGTCCCGGGTTAAAGACACAGTGAGGGAAGGGATTTCTTCACGTGGACTTCTAGTAACAAAATTTTCCCTGGTCTCTGGGTAGTAAGATTGGACGCTCGGGTGTATTGTTGCGAAAAAATCAATTGCAGTTGGAAATCGAAAAAGAGAAAACTAACGGCGCTGCCTGTGAAAGATTTCGAGTTTAAAATCTACGCAAAGTATTTCAGGATCCTCGCCGTTGCTACGGAGTTTGTACAATAAGCTGAGGTTCTCCAGACTCAGACTTGAGCTAGGAGTAGAACTAATTTATTATGGGTTATGTCCGTGAGTCGTGATGGTGATCCGTCGTCTAAACTAATTAAACTAAAATTTCTCTTCCAGATTTGCTCGTGTACTGTTTTAGACTTTCAACTGTTCATCACCATCATCATCACTCAGGTGCTTGTCTTATGCAGAACGTCTACTATAAGATTTTACGGAAATGTCTCTCTATCACAAAAATGTATCTGCTGGCTTCATGTCTAAACCAATCATCACATATTGATTACTTCTGTTTGTGGTCTTCTTCTCTTTTGTCTCCCCGACAAACATCATAAAAAGTTACCTTGACTAGACTTTCATGTCTTTTTACATGTCCAAAATATGTGCCATGCTGGAAAGCGTGGGCGGTCATGCTTTGCCATCTCACTCGATCACCAGAGTCGTGGATAACATAAGTGTTCTTGTCTCGACCATACAACGTGGTCAAGCCATCCAGATATTTACTTATCTGCCCTCCCCTTGCTCTCTTCCCCTCGATCTTGCCAACTGTTACCAAGTTCTCCAGTTCATTTCTTCTCATAACGTGACAAAAATTGTGACTGTCTACGTCTAATATCTCTAATCAGTTTACGATTTTTATTTGTTTCTTGTAGGCCTTGGTCTTTGGTTTGTCTGTATGTCCTTGGTATTCTTTGCATGTTCTCAGAAACTACATTTCAGAAAGTACAAGCTCTATGTAGCACCTCAAAACTCTTTTTCTCGTTGCAAATGGCATCTTTTTATTGGTCAGTATGTTTTTCATCTAGCAAAAGGCTTCCTTCGCCTTGGCAATTCTTGTTCTAATCTCTTCAATTCATTTCCCATCAGATGTTATGACAGTTCCAAGATAATTGTACCGATTCACTTGTTTAAGAATTTTTACTTGTATATTACATTGTGGTATTTCCTTCTTTCCAGTGACGACCATAATATAATAACTGTTGTTGCCTACCCCCCCCCCCTCCTCCCCCCCCCCACCCCACAAAAAAAATACTGTTATCTACTGATATAGCACCTTGTGTTGTAGGACAGGGAGTGTGTTGAGCCTAAGGAATTAAGGCTGCCTGCCTAGTGCAGTCGCCGTGAACTGTGCAGTTTCAAGTGTTCGTTTTGGCCTAGACAGAAAAACATCCACACTTTACCGAGGATTCGAATCTGGGTCTCTAAAATGAGAACCCGGCATTCTAGCCACTCGGATAGACGCTCTTCATATCTTATTAATTAATATATTTAAATATTGAGTTTGAATGTTGGATGGATCTGTTTCTTTTCCTTAGCTTTGAATGAATGTTCCATGCGGTTGCGTAGCATGTATATTCAAAGATTGGCATATGCTGTTAAGCTGATGTGTCCCAGATTCTCACTTAGTGGGAACAACTACGCCACGGAGTAGGCACGGCAAGAGACCGCTGATCATCAGAAGCGGTCGCCCCTCGCCGAATGTTTCAGTTCCTTTACCTTCTTAACGCTCTCAGGGAGCTGACCCGTCTAGTCATGACTTGCGGTTGTGTTTCTGCTGTTGTAGATGGACAAGACATTTATATTTGTATATTTCTCTTACTAACATCGCTAAATGTGTCTGCCCAGACGCCATCCCACCGTCTGTGGGCGAACATTAAGCACCCAGTGCATCTGCCAGTGTTGACACTGCACCGTAACTGGCAGTGGGAAAGCCAGCTTCTTCCCCCGGCAATTGTCCTTAATCTTCACCTCTACTTGTGTATTTATTAATTAATTGTCGTGTTGCCTCAGAGAGTTCCCAAAGTGATATTTATGTGTAATACGTGTACAACATTAGAACCGACCAATCATTTGTCTTCTTTAAATGTTCATTACTATACTAGACACAGCATTACAGTCCGATGTGTTTATGTGTTTGTTATTGCCATATGCTGGTTTCATATACAATTATGAGATCTGTAGTGCTATCTCAATGGTTTGATACGAATTCTGTCCCTATTCCATAGTTGTGGGTTCATGTGGTCGGTAGACTTGGCCAATGAAGACACTTCTTTAGTATGTCTAGTTGGTCATGCGTTGAAGTACACTTGTTCCTGCAGCGAGGACACTGTCGTCATTTGGAGGTGACAGGTTCGAATCCTGATCCGTAATTATATATTCCAGTTGTTATGTTGTTTAGTTCGTCCTCTGATCTCTAATTCTTATCCTACTTCTATGAGCGCTAAACAATACCTGTGTATTTATAAATTAATTCTAGTTTCATTAGCCTCTTTCTGGCAGTCGTTGTTAGTTACAGTCGTTGTTAGTTACAGTCGTTGTTAGTTACAGTCGTTGTTAGTTACAGTCGTTGTTAATTACTTTGGCAGTCTAAGGACTTCGCAACATTTGTCTCAGGAACATATATGTTGCTTCCAAGCTCTTCCTAATTTGTTCATTTACATTCCAAGATTCACAGCCATACAGCAAACAGGTTCTATATACATAGAACGTACATCATCATGTACCATGCCGATAAACGTGGGCTGTCATGTTTCGTCATCTCACACGATCACCAGAGTCGTGGATCAGCTCCGCGTTCTTTGCTTGACCATGCCATGTGGCCAAGCCATCCAGATATGTTTATCTCTGCCTTCCCCTTGTTCTTTTTCCATCAATCTTGCCAGTTGTCACCAAGATTTGTAGTTTAATTCTTCTCATAATGTGCCTCAAATGTTAGCTGTCTACGTCTAATTCTTTTAAAGTAAGTTTAAGGTTTTCATTTGCTTCTTGCAGAATTTGCTCATTCACTCTGGTTCTGATCTTATGTTTAGAACTCCTCTATGTCCGACCAATCCATACTTGTCTACTGTGCGTCCACCGTGTTGATTTCCCACTTTAGCATTATAGTCCTCCATTATGGTTTTTAAATCTGATTACTTAACCACAAACAAATCCCTGATGATTATGTAATCAATGTGTAGCCTTCTCCTGGTGACTATGTAATCAATGTTATTCCCTTATTCGTGATGATTGTGTAATTAATGTGATTCCCCTCGCCTGATGATTATGTAACCAGTGTGATACCCTTCTCTTGGTGATTATGTAATCAATGTGATTCCCTTCACCTGATGATTATGTAATAAATGTGATACCCTTCACCTGGTGATTATGTAATCAAATGTTTTTCCCCTATCGTGATGATTACGTAATCAATGCGATTCCTTTCACATTATGATTATGTAATCAGTGTGATACCCTTATCATCTTCGGGGTCCATTGCCCATTACATATTTCTTACTGCACTAATTACAGGCCAAGAATGAAACAGACAAAGCCCGCACGGAGAAAACCACAAAGCGAATAACGAACCTTTGGCTGCAAATCTATCAGCAATACGTTATGTTATGGCTATTGGGATCGATAGACCAGTGCTGAAAACAATAATCAATCACGGATTAGACAGCTCAGTACACAGATCTGGTTCTGTTTGTTAGCGTCCCTGTTGATCTGGCAACAGCTCTCGGTATTAGTGAGAAGCCTAGAATTGCCTGACAGGTATTTGCACAGATGCAGGTAAATATAGCCCTATGATGAATGCTGGTGTAGCTCTGGGGAGTCTCCGTGGCGAAGTGATCAAGCCGTCTGCCTCGCGGCTCCGAAGGTGTGAGATCGATTCTGGGCCACGTCTTTCGGTTTACGAGTGCGGATGTCTTGGAGACTCCTGACGTTCATCGCTGGAGCTTCGGAGTTCGTGCTTTGTGCGACGCTTTCGGCAAACGGAAAGAGATCGAGCCATATGGGACAAAACCCTGTGCAATAAAGTCAATCCTATCGACTTTTAAGACTGCTGAGATTGGCCAGGGGATCTATCCGACACTCAGGACTCCAAAGAAAGGATAATCAGACTACTACTGGTACTCGTAATATAAGAACGAACGAACGAACGAACAAACAAACGACCAATCTTTATTTTCAAAGGGTTAAGAATTGGGCACGCAGGCCCATCAGACATTCTGCCTTCTTCTTTCTTTCCTCTCATACATTCTTTCATTCAACATCGCGAAGGACTCTTCGCGAGCTGTTGAGGGTGAGACCGGACGCACGTTACGAATGTCCCGAGTGTTGCGATGTCTTGACACAGCTTCACTCAACTATCACCTAAGCCACAGACGCTGACGCAGGTACATATTCTCTTATGATAAATATCGCTCCAGTTTCCGCATCACAGAGGAGCCTTCAAAGTTGAGTTGTAGTTACAGAAAGCAATAGCACACTTCTCTCTCTTCTTCTCTTTCCCCATTTACCTCAGTGAAGTATGTAAACATATATGTTATACGCTGTTACTAATGCGCTTTGTAAATTGGTATTCATATCTCTAACGCTGTTCTTGATATCATCACTCAGTCATTTACGTAGCTTTTTATCCTTGCTCTATTCTATATCCATTATATTTCTTTAATATGACTGTGAAGTGTGTAAAATTATACGTGATGTGTCTTTCTAACGCGCTTTGTCGTTTGGTATTCATATCTCTAAGGCTGTTCTTGATACCACCACTCCATCTTGTAAGTGATATTCCCTTTGCTCTGTATCCATTCTATTTCTTCAATGTGTCTCTCTGAGGTAGTCGGTAGGAGGGCATTCCTGTGAAGTGGCAAAACCATTTAATGTTTTGTTCTTTATCGAAGTGCATGAATGGTTTATGACTAGTCGTCGTCAAATCTCCTGTACTAATTTAAGTGGCAAACTTAAGTGACTAAGTGAGTGAGTTAGTGAGTGAGTGAGTTAGTCAGTCAGTCAGTCAGTCACACACGTCAGTCAGTCAGTCATGTCAGTCAGTCAGTCAGTTAGTCAGTCAGTTAGTTAGTTAGTTAGTTAGTTAGTAATAGTTAGTTAGTTAGTTAGTTAGTTAGTTAGTTAGTTAGTTAACCTCACAACACATCGTAGCCGTTCAACTCACATGAACACGGACCCCCTCCTCAAAACCTCCGCAGCGTGTAACGGTCGACGACATCAGTTCTATATTGTTAGACTATACTGCTTTGTGCCCTGGATACCACACCTGTCTGGCTTCACCCCTTTTGACTTGGTGCTCTTGCAGTCTGGACAAGGTTGCAGATTACTACAGTCATCTTTTGTTTCGTTTTATCCCCCGACCTCTCTAACGGCTTTCCGCTGTTGCATAAATGGGCCCATTATCATTACTTTACTTTAGAGAAGTAGGATGTTCTGAAATGTTCATTTTACACAATCATCACAAGCTGAACTTACAGAAGACTGACAAACTACGTATATTTTCAACGACAAACGAGACGACTAAAACGGTAACAACTCTCGGCTCGTCAGATCCACAGCATTGACTACAAGTCACGTTATGGTTTTCTTGAAATAAATGTGTTCTAGGATACTCGACCAGCTTGCGCCGTAGCTCCTTCTGTCTGTACGGTTTGCTGGTGGATCTGTGACAAATCTGACATACTTTCTGTGACCTATTCCCTGTGACATACTTTATGTGGCATACTCCCTGTGACAGGCTGTATGTGACATACACCCTGTGACGGATTCACTGTGGTAGGCTCCATGAGACATACTCCATGTGACAAACTTTCTGTGACATAGCCCCTGTGACAGATTCCCTGTGACAGACTCCCTGTGACATAACTCCTTGTGACAAGCCTTCTGTGACATTACACCCTGCAACAGGCTTGTAGTGACATGCTCACTCTTATAATTACCTGTGACAAGCTTTCTGTGATATACTCCATGTGACAGATCCCCTGTAAGAGTCTCCATGTAACATATTCCCTGTGACGAACTTTCAGTGACATATTTCTCGTGGAAGAGAAAAAGCTAACTAAACCATCACTGTTGAAGAGAGGAAGTTCTCCTTCTTATAGTCCATGCCATATGGCTTTGGTGATCATGTCTGTCCACATTCTTCTGTCCCGTGTGCTTGCAGTCATTTTTTTATACTGACGTTACTCGATGTCAAACTGTCCAGCAAATTCTCTCTTGGTTCCCCCCTGTCTTACCCTCTACTCTAGCCTTCCGAAAAGTTAACGTAACGTTTTTATGTGGGTGTGACCGATAGGTTATGGTGTCCACTTAAGGCTCAAAAGTGTCCTTCTGATCTCTTGCGTTGTTTCTTGTTCTTTGTCTGTTTCTGTTTATTCTCTCGCTTTGGGCTCAGACGTAGTGCATACACGAGGTACTACTTCTAGTAACTGTTGGTTTGTAGAGACTCCTGTCTATTCCACTTTTCACATGGGGCAGTGAGGAGCATTGTGTGTGATATTCACTGGCACAGGAACGGAGTGACCTACTCCCGTGAATTTGGAGCCGCAATTAACTAACTTTTAGTAGTTGCCACTACTGGGAGTACACTGGACTGATGTGTGCGTGTGAATTAGATTTCCCTATTACCAGTGTCCTCGCCATCAGGCGAACCCACTCCGACTTCTGAGGTACTTGCTTGAGAATATCAAACACCTAGCCATTTCGGATAAGCACAGGAATGAGGCCCTACTTCCAAGTTTTGAACGTTAACAGTCTCAGGGCCACATTGACGTGGATAAGCCTTAGGTTCGTACCAGAATACGATTAGCGTTGCCAGTAGTGGGTTGTGCTCAATATTTAAGTCTCGCAATCGCAAACAGCAGGCAGCAAGGTGACCGCCCTGGCAAATTTGACAAGAAAGGAAACCAATCCACTGAAAGATTTAACCCATTCCTTCTGATGAAGTGTGTCTAGGGGGAGTAAAGTTAGTTGCATATCCGTTACAGGACGTCGCAGTCAAGCCCATCAATTTTTGCTGTTTGTGATTTCTTGGCGAATTTACGTTCAGTAGTTTGACATGGCTTTCTGAACAACCGGCACTCATACCTGTATGAGAGCAACTCAAGGTGGTCTGCTGCCCAATCGCTCGCAGCTATGTTTAGAACATGGTATGCGGGATTAAGAATTGCATCCGTAACCCCTTCACCACAGAGGCGGCTAGTGGAAGTAAGTTGCATATCCTTTTACAGGACATCGCAGTCATCACCAGCATTTTTTTCCTGTCTGTGATCTCTTGGCAAGTTTACGTTCAGTAGTTTGCCATTGATTTCTGAACCATCGGCACCTATAACGTTTCGTAAAAAACAACGCAAGTCGATTTGCTGCCAAATCGCCCGCAGCTGTGAATGGAAGTAAACATTACATAAATGTATGCTGGAGTCGGACACACCGACATTTCATGTGCAGAACTAGAGGTGATGCCTTACCCTGGAATGAGGATGAAGGAAGATGAAAAAGAAACAAGGAAATTAATGTTTATGGTAGTATTTGGTTAATACCAACAACAACAACAACAAATTCGCGGTACGAAAAACTCGTGAGAAATGCGTCACATGCTAAGTCCGTGCAAATATGCTTCTGTTGACAGATTCGCATGGGGCATTTAACAAAATGTAGGTCAGACTTTTAACTGTTTGTGACCTTCTGTTCGCTAGCGCAGAGATTACAATATATGCAACGTTGCAAAAACATGCCAATCGGAATAACTATCCCCGAAAGGTCACAACAATTGACAGTCGATGCTCTGTAGAAATTAAATCAACAATCACCACTGCAAAAGTAGCATTTTGCAAGATGGAAAAATATACCTACCAATACAAAGCTGTCAACAGCAATGAGAAAGAAGAGTGTAACAATGCTGTATTGAACTTAAACAGCTGTATGCAAGTGAAACTCTAACAATTAGCAGACCGGCTAAAAAACATATAACGCAGGAATACCATGGACGGAGAGAACAGCTAATGATAGTCCTTTAAAATGCAAATGAAAACTGTATATGTATTAAAGAAATTATACAAGGACAGTTAAGGATACGTTTTCAGGAGAAATTGACTTGACAACTTATCACAACTAGCAAACTTGATGGAAAAGGTGCAACAGGAGGACATAGAGTAAAAGACGTATATGGCTTGGCCGTATAACATAACCGGGACAAAAAGACAGATCCAGTCCTAGACTGCTGGGTGTGTGAAGTGACGAAATATCCATAGTTTATGTCTATCGGCATGGCACATGATGATGATAATGTGTTTAGGTCAGACATCAAAGCCAATCTCGAACAAGAAAGATGCATCTTACCTCAAGCAATGTTATGACACACCCTCACATAAACATTACTATCAATCGCAGGTTTTACTTTGTCCATTTCTATATCTTTACTTCGTCGTCAGTAGCTACCCTACATGCAAAAATCAGTCCAGCGTGGATTGCGCTTGAGTTCAAGGCGAGGAACGAGAAACAAAATAGTGATCATTTCATGTGAGTGTAACATCATGGAAAGAAGACTCGTATTTTATTACAAAACTTAACCACTAAAGAGTATCTATCACTAAAGAACTATCTTGAAAAGCCATCCTATTCTGTATCAGAATAGGGTACAACAAAGTGAGCAGTCATTTACATTGACTTAAATGTATTCTGTCACATCTGTCTATGAGGCAGACACAACAAACAAAGGTACATTCTGCAAGACTGGTACATGTTTTGTGAACTGCGAAATGAACTTTGGTCGAGACGGTGACAACCACTTGTACAATATTGTGTGGAAGAATTAACGCGCTCACACGAGAGGAACCACACTTACACAGAGCACACTTACAACGAGATCTCACAGCAGAGATAAACACTCACACACAGTAATGTGTGTGTGTGTGTGTGGGAGTGAGGGATGGGGGAGGGGGGTTCCAACGAGCTTTCACAACAGAGACAAATACTCACACAGATCATTGTGAGAGACTCAACGAACTCTCACAACAGTGACAAACATTCACAAATAGTCATGGGAGACTCAACGACCTCTCACGACAGAAACAATTACTCACGTACAGTAATGTCGAGGGGGGGGGGGGGGAGGAGAGACTCACATAACTATCACAGAGACAAACACTCATGTACAGTAATGTGGGAGATACACATAAGTATCACAGAGACAAACACTCACGTACAAGCAATGTGAGAGACTCACAGAACTATCACAGAGACAAACCCTCATGTACACTAATGTGGGAGATACACATAACTATCACAGAGACAAACACTCATGTACAGTAATGTGGGAGATACACAGAACTATCACAGAGACAAACACTCACGTACAGCAATGTGGGAGACTCACAGAACTATCACAGAGACAAACACTCATGTACACTAATGTGGGAGACTTACGGAACTATCACAGACACACCCTCACATAAAGATATGGGCGACTGGCAGAATTATCACAGAGACAAACACTCACACAAATCTATGGGAGGCTTAGTGAGCTGCCACGACAGTGTAAAACACTCACTCATAGCTATTCCACACCTATGCTTGCATTCCCACGTATATAATTGTATGATTGCGTCATCGAATTATCATTTGCTTCATTTTGTTTCATTATCTTTATCTGTCCCTGATTTTTAGAGCTCATTGTTGTGACTTCCTGTTAAATATGTTCAGTGTATATTGCTTCTGATTTCGCGTGTCGGCTACTGAACACTGCTTCTAGGTAATTATTTTCAATTGAGCTAAGTTTCCTTCATTTGTTTGTTCCTTCGCTCGCTTTGAACCGCTACCAATTCTCGCGCACATCACATTATTCAGGAGAGTATACAGGATTAGGGAGAAAGACGTAAACGCCTCGGCCAGGGAGACCGCGGACATTTCATGCTTCCCATTTTATGTATTTTGTATTTAACTGGAAGTCCGAGTTGCAAAGTCAGTTGTATATCCTTTACGGGACGTCGCAGTCAACACCAGCATGCTTTGGCTGTTGTGATTTACTAGATAGGTAAGTTTTACGTTCAGTAGTTTGCTATAGCTATCTGAACGACCGGCACTTATACAATTGTATGAAAGCTAGCGCAAGTAGATCTGCTTCTAAATAGTCTGCAGCTGAGTTTCGAACGCAGGTTGTCAGGATTGTCAAGTTACCCCTTTCACCACAGCGTGGTGTGGGATTCCATGTTAATTGTAAACATCGCCTCAATGGGAATTCGAACGCAAGACTACCGACCCGATCGAGGCAAGCATATCATCCTCTCATTATATCATGTCAAACAAAATCCTGCAGGCAACACCGTGAAACCAACCACATGCTCGAGCCTTAGAGAATACTTAAGCTCTAACCCTCTTTCAATCTTCTCGCCGAGAACTAAGTGCTGAGCAATCATTTAAATAATCAGGACACACTTCTGAGGGAATTATGTGGAAGCAATTCTTAAAAGATTATTTTGTCGTGAATATTTTTTGTGAACCAGCCAGAAGCTCCTTATCAGTAAAACGTGTCTTTTAACTGATTGAGTGCCGAAGGATGCTATATCGTCAAATGAGACCTCCCATTTTGACAGAAGGACGCTATTTCGACATAATACGGTCATCGTGTAATTAATTTTATTTCGTGTATCTTCCACAATTTTAATGCACAGTAGAAGGGAATTCGTGAGAGGGTTTCAAATGAAAAACTTAATAGTGAGATATAAATTACAAAAACCATGCCATTGTCTTATAACCTATCAATATTGTTGTTAAGGTTGTCAAGAGCGTTCAGCATGTAACATCACAGTGCTGCGGTATACGGTGACGTCATAAGGTCAGTTCAAAGATGGCCACCCCACTTTTGATATGCACCTAAGAGGTGCAACGTTTTGTTATCCGTTTCATGTTTTTGGAACAGTGAAGGGGTGAAATCTATAGAAATTCATCGGCGAATGAAGGCCCAGTATGGTGATACATTCCTGTCAGTCGAGCAAGGGTATGAGTGCAGTAGGAAGTTTCACAACAGTGTAATTTCTGTGACAGACTGTTCACGACTAGGTCAGGTCAGGCATACCGAGTAGTGACTTGTAATTTACCTCGTAAAGTGAAGGACGAGAAGTCAATATTTAAGTGCAGCTGATCGGTGTAGGGGTTGAACCCGCTACCTCGGTAGTGAAAGATGTGAAGCGTAACCTCTGGCTGCTGTCATTGCATTCGGATCGGACACTACCGGTTGCGATGTTTGTAGCATGTCTATGGAATTTAATAAGATCATCTCGTGCCTGGTCTGATGCCCAAGGAAGTTCACTGGAAACAGCTGTGATACCATCAGTCACTCTTCACGTAGTTGTCTGGAACGCACCACTATTCACTGTGATTATTGTCGCTATCCTCCGTTCTGTCTACGCCCACTCTCACGGACCCATCTGTGTAGATTATATGACTTCTGGACGTGAATGCTGCACTATCATCTCTCTTATTCCAGTCTAGATCGATACCGGAAACTGGCCTCTGCAGTATCTCCATAGTGTAACGACAACCTGAGAGTGTTGTTGCACGCCTGCGGGTATATCAGCCCACCCTTCTCCGTGTTGGAGATCGTACAGTTCACAGACCCTCTTGATCATCTCTTCATCCCCCCCCCCCCCCCCATCCTACTCCGTGTTGGAGATCGTACAACTCACAGACTTGCTTGATGCTCTCATCAGCCTTCATTCTACTCCGTGTTGGAGATTGTACAACTCTCAGACTTGCTTGATGCTCTTATCAACCTCCATCCTAGAGTGACCACCTTTGAGGCGCATGTTTTCCTCTGTGGAGGAGAGCGTTGTGCAGGGAGTGCTTTTGTTCATTGAAACACTCATGGGAGTCTACATGGTGAAGTGGTCGAGGCGCCTGCCTCATGCTCCGAAAGATGTGGGTTGTTTTTCGATCTCTAGCATTAGGGTTTTTATAGAACCACCTCCCCATCCACACCCCGCCCCCACCAGACATAAAGTTATACAGGCAGGCAGGCAGGCAGGCTAGCAGACAGACAGATAGTCAGACGAATAGGCTGGCAGACAGACAGACAGACAGACAGACAGACAGACAGGCAGGCAGGCAGGCAGGCAGGCAGGCAGGCATGCAGGTAAGAAGATAGACAAACGGGCAGGAAGGCAGACAGACAAACAGACAGGCAGACAGATAGATCAACATATAACAAACGTGTTTTAGATCCAGCAAAAACGTCATGTTAGCCTTGGCAAATCCTGTATTAACCTTAAAAAATGAACACAATTAACAGCACGAATTTTTCCCAAGGTCACCTAGCCCACCTTATCTTCTATTGTTCTCATGATTAGCACTGGTATAAATACACCAACATACACCACCCTGACACTTTCTGCAGCCGTCCTTGTTTTGAGACTAACGTAACGTAAGTACAGATCACAAGAAGATTTTGATCTCCTTACCAACTACCGATTATATCCTTGTTGTGCCGTTATAGCAAGGTTTTGTTGTCTCCATTGATTTTTAGAACCGATATCGGACATAATGACCGTGCCAGTTGTTCTGTGATTGTTCTTTAGTATTGCTGATAAGTATCCTAAAGTATTTTGCATTGTTGCATTTATGCTCTATTTTAGTGATATTCTTGTGTTGAAACATCATCATCCAGTGCCTTGCCAGCTGGCGCGGGCGACAATGCCTCTCCATAAATTGCGATCTCCAACGTTCGTATGTTGACTCACTTCCATGCCATGACACAAGACTGTTAAGACTTTTCTCACGCTGTCTTCTTCTATCTCTTTCTCCGCAAAATTTTTTCCTGTTGTCACATCATGTTCCATTGTTTGTCTTCTCATAACATGACCAAATAATGATGACAGCTTCTTTCTGATGTTTGTGATAAGTTGTCTTTATGACTTTGCTTCCCTCAAAATGTCTAGATTGCTCATTATGGCTGTCCAATGCTTGCTTGCTTGCTTGTATTCGTTGGCTTGAGCTCCAACGCGAAGTCCTGTATGTCAGATGAAGGCATCCTGTTGTCCAACATCAGTGTGATGCCATACAGGACCTGAGGTTTGCGTGAGTATCCGTTGTCCCATGTCTGGCTTATTGGTGTGCAGAATTGTGGTTCCTCGCCGTACAGGCAGACACTCTCTGACTTCGGAGGAATCGGCGATCCTATTGACTTCAGCCAGGACCCCGAAGGGACCTGTTGCCCAGGACGCTCGACGAGGACGCGTCAATAGGTCTTGGCCAGTATATAACCCGGCCCTGGTGCCTTGGAAACAACTCCAATGAATGTTAAGCATTCTTCTACAATGTCGAAAGATACATGCTCCTAAGCTACTGGGCATGTTTAATTTGCCATGGCTGTAGGTTTTTTCTTTATAATGATCTTACTCCGTTACTTCCTTTTCCGTGGTTATTTCTTCTGTTTTTTCTTAACGATAAATTTACTACTTTGAGCTTTTGTTGCCATGTGAAGTTGTGTAATGTACGTTTGATCAAACGAAAAAAAAACCAGAAAATTACGTAATCTGTCAATGTGTTTGCTGTTGAAAATAATGGCGTTATCATTGGAAATGTTGCCTATTCAGAGGCATATATAGCGTCTTCATTTCGATGCCAAACTGCCTAATGATGTTTAGCATGCCTACAATGCATATTATCTTTACTCCTTTCTCTGAGAAGTCTAGATCAGGGATGGGATTTGCCACTCCGTTCTTATTTCGTAAAAATCAAAACAGCTGACACTGTGAGTCAAGACAGGTCTACACAAGACAGGTCTAAAACGAGACAGGCTGGGGTGTAGTGGTCTGATTAACAACCTCCGGACCCAACAGAATACACAGTGCCAACACCAGCAGCAATGGACAAGCGATAGCTGCACGACCATTAGCGAAATCCAAGACTTTATGTGAGAACTGCCGTTGCGTCTGGCCTCACATATAGGTCTGTCGGCTCTGGTCTTGTCTGACGTACTCGCCTGTAGGCCAGTGGGTTCAAGACATCGGTCGGGGTTGACACAGCCTCAGAAATGAGTCTTAAAAACGTTTATGGAGTGTTAAAAACGCCTGTCCATATGATGAGCATATTGTTAATCGAGAGTCCGTTAGTCAAACCATTGGAGAAAAGCATCTTCTTTGTCTTCTTATAATCCATGCTGTGTGGCGTTGGTGATCATTTCTGTCTCGTGCACAACCAATCTTCTTATAGTCCATGTTATGTGGCGCTGTTGATCATGTCTGTCCACAGCCTGCTATCTCGTGTACTACCAATCTTCTTATAGTCTATATTGTGTGGCGTTGATGATCATGTCTATTCACAGTCTTCTATTTCTTGTGCTGTCAATCTTCTTATAGTCCATCTCGTATGGCATTGATGATCATGTCTGTCCACAGTCTTCTGTTTCTTGTGCTGGTAATCTTTTTATACTCCTTATCGTGTGGCATTCGTGACCATGTCTGTCCATCGCCTGCTGTCGTTTGTGCTGCTAATCATGTCTGATAATGATCTTCCTCATTGCCATGATTTGAAACTGTCCAGGATCTTCTCTCTTGGTCCATCCCTGCCTCTATTTCTCTCTAACTATCCTGTTGTGACTACTTACACCAACTTTCTCCTTCGCATATCATGCCCAAAGAATGTTGACCGTTCTTCTGAAGCGAGCAACCACTTTACTTTGTGAGTGAACGTCAGTCAAGATTTGTTCATTTCTCTTTTTATTTGTCCACGGAATTCTCATCATTCGTCTCTACAAAGTCACATCCTAGCACCCTCCAAGTAACTCCTCAATGTTCTGCTTACTGTCCATAATTCAATCTATGCATCAGGACTAGCACACTATATTATATTTATTAGATACCATTATATACCCTAAATGGTACATAACAATGAACCGAGGTCTTCATGTGTTTCTTAACATGGCGCTTGGTTTATATCTACACCTTCCATGCTACAACACTCCTGATAATTTTGGCAATAAAATTGACCATCATGGTGCTAGCAATCAAATTGTAACAAACAATATGAACTCAAGTATACAAGCAGCCTGCAGAAAGTAGTCAGCCGAGCTAGTAATAAAAGCAAAGCATACATTCTAAGTAATATATTTATTACCTTTGTTCATTTACACAAAGGAGCAAAGTATAAATGTTGAATGAAACATTACTATACAATTTGTAATTATAATAAGTACAGTTACAGAAATACCAAAGTGGTTTCCGGTATGTTTGACCTACAGACACTTGCCACATCAAGAGGCTAGCAAGACAGTCAGAAAATAAGACAAAGAGAAGCTGTTTTGGGTTATCTCTATTTCTAAATGACATCTCATAGTGACATACATTTAACTCATTTCGTGTCATCAATACCACCCAGTAGTTTGACTTCTTCTTCTTCTTCTTCTTCTTCTTCTTCTTCTTCTTCTTCTTCTTCTTCTTCTTCTTCTTCTTCTTCTTCTTCTTCTTCTTCTTCTTCTGCCTGCTCCTCCTCCTAATACTCCTCTACCTCCTCCTCATCCTCATCCTCCTCATTCTTCTTCTTCTTCTTCTTCTTCTTCTTCTTCTTCTTCTTCTTCTTCTTCTTCTTCTTCTTCTTCTTCTTCTTCTTCTTCTTCTTCTTCTTCTGCCTGCTCATCCTCCTAATACTCCTCTACCTCCTCCTCATCCTCATCCTCCTCATTCTTCTTCTTCTTCTTCTTCTTCTTCTTCTTCTTCTTCTTCTTCTTCTTCTTCTTCTTCTTCTTCTTCTTCTTCTGCTGCCTGCTCCTCCTCCTAATACTCCTCTACCTCCTCCTCATCCTCATCCTCCTCATTCTTCTTCTTCTTCTTCTTCTTCTTCTTCTTCTTCTTCTTCTTCTTCTTCTTCTTCTTCTTCTTCTTCTTCTGTGGATGGATGGTGGAAAATATGTGAGTGGGTGTGTGCGTGTCAGTTATGGGATGGGTGGGGGATGTATGTGTGGGTGGGGAAATGTGTTTGGGTGCGGGATCTGTGGGTGGGTGGCGGCATGTATGTTTGCCTGAGTCTGTGTGAGTGCGTGGAGGTATGTGTGTGTGGGGTGGGGGTGTGGTGGGTGGTGGTGTTGTGGATGGGTGGGGGATGTGTGGGTGGCTGAGGAATGTGTGGGTGGCTGCGGTGTGTGAGGGTGGATGGGAGATGTGTCTCACAACATTGCAATATGCATTGTTTATGTTTACAACTTTCATTTGACAATGTTTTTTTTTTCCCTATGTAAATGTAACATGCACATTTGATGAATGAAAGATGAGTGATTGAAAGTGCCGAATGTAAGACGGGCCTGCGTGCCCAAGTTGTTACCCTTTTAAAATAAAGTTTGCTCATTCGTTCGTTCTTCTTCTTCTTCTTCTTCTTCTTCTTCTTCTTCTTCTTCTTCTTCTTCTTCTTCTTCTTCTTCTTCTTCTTCTTCTTCTTCTTCTTCTTCTTCTTCTTCTTCTTCTTCTTCTGCTTCTTCTTCTTCCACCTCCTCTTCCTTCTCATCTTCCTCCTTCTCCTCCTCGTCCTCCTCATTCACCTCCTCCTCCTCCTCCTCCTTCTTCTTCTTCTTCTTCCTGCTACTCCTCCTAATACTCCTCTTCCTCCTCCTCATCCTTATCCTCCACATTCTTCTTTTTCTTCTTCTTCTTCTTCTTCTTCTTCTTCTTCTTCTTCTTCTTCTTCTTCTTCTTCTTCTTCTTCTTCTTCTTCTTCTTCTTCTTCTTCTTCTTCTGCCTGCTCCTCCTCCTAATACTCCTCTACCTCCTCCTCATCCTCATCCCCCTCATTCTTCTTCTTCTTCTTCTTCTTCGTCTTCCTCTTCTTCTTCTTTCTTCTTCTTCTTCTTCTTCTTCTTCTTCTTCTTCTTCTTCTTCTTCTTCTGCCTGCTCATCCTCCTAATACTCCTCTACCTCCTCCTCATCCTCATCCTCCTCATTCTTCTTCTTCTTCTTCTTCTTCTTCTTCTTCTTCTTCTTCTTCTTCTTCTTCTGCTACCTGCTCCTCCTCCTAATACTCCTCTACCTCCTCCTCATCCTCATCCTCCTCATTCTTCTTCTTCTTCTTCTGCTTCTTCTTCTTCTTCTGTGGATGGATGGTGGAAAATATGTGAGTGGGTGTGTGCGTGTCAGTTATGGGATGGGTGGGGGATGTATGTGTGGGTGGGGAAATGTGTGTGGGTGCGGGATCTGTGGGTGGGTGGCGGCATGTATGTTTGCCTGAGTCTGTGTGAGTGCGTGGAGGTATGTGTGTGTGGGGTGGGGGTGTGGTGGGTGGTGGTGTTGTGGATGGGTGGGGGATGTGTGGGTGGCTGAGGAATGTGTGGGTGGCTGCGGTGTGTGAGGGTGGATGGGAGATGTGTCTCACAACATTGCAATATGCATTGTTTATGTTTACAACTTTCATTTGACAATGTTTTTTTTTCCCTATGTAAATGTAACATGCACATTTGATGAATGAAAGATGAGTGATTGAAAGTGCCGAATGTAAGACGGGCCTGCGTGCCCAAGTTGTTACCCTTTTAAAATAAAGTTTGCTCATTCGTTCGTTCTTCTTCTTCTTCTTCTTCTTCTTCTTCTTCTTCTTCTTCTTCTTCTTCTTCTTCTTCTTCTTCTTCTTCTTCTTCTTCTGCTTCTTCTTCTTCCACCTCCTCTTCCTTCTCATCTTCCTCCTTCTCCTCCTCGTCCTCCTCATTCACCTCCTCCTCCTCCTCCTCCTTCTTCTTCTTCTTCTTCTTCCTGCTACTCCTCCTAATACTCCTCTTCCTCCTCCTCATCCTTATCCTCCACATTCTTCTTTTTCTTCTTCTTCTTCTTCTTCTTCTTCTTCTTCTTCTTCTTCTTCTTCTTCTTCTTCTTCTTTTCTTCTTCTTCTTCTTCTTCTTCTTCTTTCCTTTATCCTTCATTGGGGCATAAGCCCTCAACTAAATCGCGTCCAACCAAGTATCTTTCTTTTATCTCCTGCTGCGCCTTCGATGTCTTTCTCTGTCTGCAATTCTCTTCTCCGTGTGTTGTAAATATTATTTCTCATGAACAATATATTGCAACAGATTAACCCCTGTCTGCCAGCGTTGACTTTCTTTGCTCTTTCTGGACATTTCAGACTCACCAGGAAAATGAAACTAGCCCTCAGCCTCGCTGCCTTGTGTTTGGCCATCCTGTGCGCCTATGCTCAAGACACCACCCTTAGCCCGGAGCAGGTCAAACGAAATGAAATCAACGCAGTGATCGATAAACTCAGCCCCCGCTGCAAGACCACAGTAAAGTCGGAGACAACAGGAAACGAAACCCTGGAGGCTGGGTGCAAGAAGCTTGAGGGCTTCAAGGCCCTTCTTGGCATTGTCGGCTGCACCACTGATGATTACAACAAACTCCACGCCGTCCTTTGTTATCTGAATGGTGTGTACGTTGGTTAGACAAAGCATGCTGCCAATGTAGGAGGCACTATTGGTGATGCTTCGTTATGTTCATTAAAATGCATCTTCAACAATCTTACATAAAAGAGAGTTATTTTTCTTCTGTTATATCGTCTAATGTGTGTGCTTATTTCTATTTTGTCTCTTATGGGAGTTGGTCAATACCTAAATTATCAAGAAATATTATATGTAGCTATTTTACCCTTGTATTGTGACGTGTCGTGTTTGTGTTCTTATTTGTATGCGTTAACATCTGCCGACGCTTCACGGCAAAAGCAGTAGGACAAAAGAAGATGTAGAAGAACTATTAGAAATTGGTTGGTTGCTTGGCTGTTAGATTGCTTAGCTGTTTGCTTGGTTGTTTGATTGATTAGCAGGATGCTTGGTTGGTTGGATGGTTGTTTGGTTGCCTGGCTGGTTTGCTGGTTGCTTGGTTTGTTGGGTGGTTTGTTCGTTGGTTGATTTCTTTAATATGTTAATGGATGGGGGTTTAGTAGGTTAGCTGGCTGGTTCTTTGGTTGGGTGGTTATTGTTTTGCTGATTGGTTGGCTTGTATGATGGTTGGTTAGTTGGTTACTTTGTTGGATATGTGGTAGGTTGATTGCATGTTTCAATGGTTGGATAGACTGATTGATTTCTGACTTTTTGTTTGGTTAATTGGTTGGTTGTTGGGTTGTGTCTTATGTTAACTTAAGATGGGAGATAGATATGCCCAAATCGTTGGTGCCGACTACTAAACGAAAACCAGAATGGCTAGTAAGACTCCCTAGTACTGGAACGTACACATCTGGTAGGATTCCACTAAGGTATCAGGTAAGGTTTTCTAGTAGTAGGACAAGAGAGCACAGGAAAGGCACTGCCCTTAGAGAGAAGAAGCTCACTCTGGTTAGACTGAAAGCGAGTAGTATTCCTGCCACACAGCTTCCCTGATCTGTTGTTAAGTGAATGTAGTAATATTACAATATTGTTTAACACAGTTACACACAAGTCTCCAAGATAATTGAGCAACTCCGTGGAACAAGATTATAATGTTATAATGAATAAATGGGGGAGGTGTAAGCACCATGGTCAATGATAATGTACACAACTATTATTACACAAAAGACATAATTGTTCATAACTATCCATAGCACATTTGACTATCTATAACGTTCTGTCTCTGTAATACCCCGGATCAAGACGCAAAGTTCTGGCACAATAGAATATGTTGACCGTCTTCGTTTATGGGGCTATAGATATAGTTCCCTGGCTATTTCATATTCCCGGGGCAGCTGCTGTAAAACCTGATTAATCTTGTTAACTGTGGCTTTCTGTTTTTGGTCTAAGTTATTGGCCGTTGGTGGTCTCTGAGATTATAGGTTTGCAACTTACCTTCGTTTCTGGGTGGCACTGGGTAATTCTGAGTGATATTTGCTAACAATCGGTCCTCCACTCTTCCATGTAATATGAAGGCGAAGACTCACATCTTTCTCTGATGACTACACCATTCATGATATTGATGCACCCCGGTTAGGCACACCATAACAACACCTGTATATTAAAAACACGAACAAACAACATTTACCCCTCACAAGAAAGTTGGGTAGGAATAAGGGGACGGTATTACTACACATGTGTAAGTTAGGCATACCCTCTTCTGTTGTGTGCTGTCACTCCCATGATTTGATGTGACTAATCCCACATCTAGATATATGACAAAGGTAGCCAACACATCATCTCTGCAAGAGATGTCTCATCCAATTCGTGCACTGAGTATCTTGCCCAGTCATAAATTCAAATACCTATTGGCCTGGTCTTTTAGGTGGCTTCAAATAATTACCTTCTCACCAAGTTCTGGTTACTATCCCTTTTTATATATATAGGGCCCCATAATATCACATGTTCATTGTATACATTAGTACATATAGAAGAATCATGCACATTTGAAAATATAAAGAGCTATTATAAAGAAATAGTAAAGGAAAACATTATGGTAGATCCTTCTCATTAATTGTAGCCTGCGTGTAATCGTCGAAGAAAGATAACCTTAGGTATTTTATTAACCAATGGAAATAACTAATATATCTTCAGAGTATTTTACTTAGTGATTAAATCACTAGCCCTATTATAACATAGAGAAAGAAATATTAACTGAAAGGATTCGAATACTCTTCATTATAGTCTACTAATGCAAGCGGATTTTCGATAAGCGTTCACTAACCTCTATTTCAGACGGACACCAAGGTAAATCCAAACGAGTCACAACTTGCTCTCGGGCGTTCATTTTCTCTTGGCACCAAATCAGAACACTATCTCTAAATTATATCAAAGCAAATCCAAGGGGTCGGACAAACATGTTTATCTAACATCCTTCTAGTGTAGTCTTTTATTCCTTATTACTCTGTCTTTATCGTTTCTTTACTTATTCAGTCTCTCGGTAGAGATTTGCTCGCAGCAGACGAGCATAATCTCCGGCGGGCCTATTCTAGCTGGTAGCGAGATCCGGACAGTGGAAGTATGGGAGATTTGCTTGCAAATAGACAGGCAATATCTTCTGCGGTAGCTATGGCGGGCCTATTCCCGCTGGTCGCGGGGACCGCTAAAAGTCAGGTGGGGAGTCTGACGATAGTGCACGCTTTACACAGGGCCGGACACTTGTGATCGACAGATGTGCGCGCCCCCATGGTCCGGGCTCGTACAAGACCCTCATCTGTGGGACATGGCTGAACGCCTCTAAGCCGGGTCCCTTGGGTGTCAGGGTCTGGCCATAACTCGCCACCGGCTCGTGGTGGTGAGGTCTCGGTGGATTGACGCTGAGCCGCCAGCGCCTGCAGCCTACCTTCTGCCAGACGTATTGGTTACCCATTCCTCTGGAATACACAAGACTAGGCCGAGAGAGGGGTCATGTCGTTTGGGCGCCACATGATTCTCTGAAGCTCTGCCCAGACATTGTGATGGAATATTGGCCACATTCCACTCACATACTTTGGTCTGTCAAGACTGCAAGGTGTCAACTATTCTGCTGCCAAACTTCCTGTTTATTCAATAGTAAATTCATCTGCACAGACATTCCGCTTAGGCGTAAGCTTGTTGGTATTAATTAACTTGTCTGCTTTATACATTCCAAATCCTTCAATCTAAGCGTCTCTCTGTTTTTATTACACCTCGCGATGGCTGGACAAACATGGCGTTGGGCTAGAATAATATAGCTGTCTGGCAAAGTGTGTGCTGATACTAAAGTTGTATTTTGAAAAGTCCTTTTTGTGGTGCAGTGTAAAATGTCACAGACTGGTTGTTTGATTAGCTGATTGGTTGCTTGGTTGATTGGTTGGCTTCTTGTGTGATTGGTTGATTAGATGGTTTTTTTGGTGATTGGTTGATTGCTTGATTGATTTGTTATCTGTTCACACTTTACGATTATAGTGGGCATAACCCATGCTCCACGTTCAAACAATATTATTGCCTATGTGTTTTAAGGCACAGTATAATTCATGTATTCGCTTCATATGATATACAATTCTGAAGTATGCACCAGATGCAGGGAAATATGCCAGGCAATAAATAGTGCAACCTATTGTATGTTACTTCAGGTTTTAATTGTTGCTTTTTGCAGAATCTAAAGCAAACAACAGAAGCCAAAATAGTAAGAGCATGGCTATTTCCTGTGCTAAATTCGGGCATGAAACGTGGACATTTCACAAGAGCGTAGAAACAGATTCACGTCTTTGAAGGAAGTGTAACGAGAGAGTATTCACTGGTTTACTGCCGACGGAAAATATATCGGCAAATGTGACCTCCCATTTAGACAGAAATGTCCCATTTTGACAACTGGCAAGATCGAGGGGGAACAGACCAAGGGGAAGACCTAGAAGCAAGTACCTGGATGGCTTGGCCTTGTGGCATGGTCGAGACAGAAACACGGAGCTGATCCACGACTCTGGTGATCGAGTGAGATGGCAGAACATGACCGCCCACGCTTACCAGCATGGCACATGATGGATGGATGGATTTAGACAGAAAGACCATATTTTACCATGCTAGGGCCATCGTGTTAATTGTTTCATTTCGTGGTATCTTATACAATGCAATTCTCAGTGAACAGAAATTTATATTATGATACTTGTGCTTTTGATTCTGTACCATATTTGGTCAAAATCTACTCTCTTTTTTTTGGGGGGGGGGGGGGGGGGACTGAAAATGTTATAGAGTCACTAGATTGAACAGGCAACAAACAGGTACAACCAACTGTTATTTATTGCTAATACAGTACCTTGCGGTGTATGGCAGGGGGATCTTGAGCCTGGGGAGTTAAGGCCGTCTGGCTAGTGCAGTCGCCGCGAACTGTGCAGGTTAGGGTTGTCTATTTTTTCCCGACAGAAAAAATATCCAAACCTTACCGAGGATTCGAAACCGGGTCTCCCGAAGGAGAATCCGGCATTCTAGCAGCTCGGCCAGTCGCTTCTCGGTACAACCAACAAGAACTTATTATTGAAGTGGAAGGTTATAGCAACAATACATCACTAAGTCCAGAAGCAGTTTCTTCCTATGGGTCTGTGATATGCTAGGACCATCACATTTTGTAGGCCGGAGTACGTGGAGGAATAGGTGGTCAGTCTTTCCCTACTGTAGAACGCGACGTGCCCAGAAATCGATATTTCGTCCGACTGCTCTCATGCCATTGTCATCTCAACTTCCTAACTGTTACACCTACGCACCCGTGGGGTTTGTTATTAAGACAAATACAGTTGGGGATAGTGAAATATAGTGGGCCTGTGACTACGTATATGAATTGGAGATGACTGCGGAGTACGAAAAAGGCAACAGGGCGGCAATGGTGTCTATTGGCGCATTGTGAACACTCCGACGTGGAGGTGACGACAGGGTCGAACGGCCGGGGAAGAAGCTGGCTTATCACGGCCGAAAGTGCTAGAATATGTGTGAGGGCACGAAGCACCAGATACACGATGTTCTCCTCCCAGAGGATGCGGTGACTTGTGGGCAGGCACAATGCGCGTGTGGGACAAGTGGGACAAATAACGCGAAAGTCTCGAAACCGATTATAACGCACAGCAGGAGAGAGACACCAGGAGTCATGAGCTGGGTGGGCCACCCCCAAGAAAGTGTAAGGAAAGTAAATGTCCACAGGATTTCAGGAAAAGTGGCCGCATCTGACGATCAGATGCCACCTGTAGTGCTTGCTCCGCAGCGGAGGTTCTATCACTCATATAATTCACCAGCGACAACAGAGTCAGTACATTTGGCTTATTATAGAGGCAATACATCAGGCTTATGATAGAGAGACAGGACATTTGGCTTATGATAGAAAGAAAGGACATCTGTCTTATGATAGAGACGGGACATCTGGCTAATGGTAGAGAGACGGGACATCTGGCTTATGATAGAGACAGGAAATCTGGCTTACGATAGAAACAGGACATCTAGTTTATGATATAGAGACATTACATCTGGCGTTTGATAGAGAGACACGACATCTGGTTTATGATAGAGACATGACATCAGGCTTATGATAGAGAGACCGGACATCTGGCTTATGATAGAAACAGGCCATCTGGCTTATGATAGAAAGACAGGCCATCTGGCTTATGATAGAGAGACAGGACTTATTGCTTATGATAGGCAACAACAGAGACCGGACATTTGGCTTATGATAGAGACATGACATCTGGCTTATGATACAGAGACAGGACATCTGGCTTATGATAGAGACATGACAGCTGGCTTATGATAGAGAGACAGGACATCTGGCTTATGATAGAGAGACATGACAACTGGCTTACGATAGAAACAGGACATCTAGTTTATGATATAGAGACATTACATCTGGCTTATGATAGAGACATTACAGCTGGCTTATGATAAAGAGACAGGCTATCTGGCTTATGGTATAGAGACAGGACATCTGGGTTATGATAGAGAGACAGGACATCTGGCTTATGATAGAGACAGGACATCTGGCTTACGATAGAGAGACATGACATCTGGCTTATGATAGACTAACAGGACATCTGGCTTATGAGAAAGACAAGACATATGGCTTATGATAGAGAGACATTTTGAAAGACTACTATGGGGACGATGTTCTACTCAGGTTAAGCCACTGGAGGACGAGCACCACTTATCCTCATCTCTTATCTGACTACCTGACCTGAAACGTGTCAACACTGATAATAGGATGAGTCCGACATCTATCTGACCTAGATATAGCGACAGGAAATGATAAGATTGCAATCATTAATTTGCCAGGAAGCACTTGTGTGACGGCTGTAAAAATTGGGTTCAGGAAGAATGCGCTTTGCACTTCTGAATTAGATTTCAAAATATAATCTCAAGGGTAAGAGAGAGGTGTTGTTAGTGACTTTTGTGATGGTGGTACTAATAGTTGTGGTAGTCTGGCGGTGGTGGCGGCTGTAGTAGGCGATGCAGCTGTGATAGTATTAGAAGTTATTATAATAGTATTTTAGTAGGTATAGTTGCAGTTATTTATACTGCATTATACTATATTATATTTATATATAATGTGTAAAGTCTGACTTCGCTTTGCATGTAGAACAATTGTGAAAAATGAAGTACATGATGTCATAAAGAAAATGTGCTCTACAGTCCATCGTGAAGCAATATGCAGCGAATGGCTGTGGTATGCTGAAGTAATTCTTTGCACTCCAAACAGAACGGTGATATCAACGGAAGAAAGGATCTGTTTTATTTTTCCCATATTTGTTCTACATACAAAGTGTAGTGAGACTTTACAATCACCCTGTATTATTGTGACTGTAGCTGGTGTTCTGTTGTCCTCACTACAACTGCTATCTATCTGTTGTAAACACTGTGCGATGAAAACGTAGTTAACTACCATCGCTCTCAAAACGATCTAAGTGGAAGCTTACCGTATGTACGTATAACGTTCTGAAGGAATCTAATTGTCGATCAAACATATTTCAAATGTGTTGACATCTATTTGCAGTATAATGAATATACTGTAACAAGAGAACTGCGTTGTGTCTATTAAACAAACTTGGTGTGGTCGCTAAGCTGTGCCGTGCCTGAATGACTAGAGCACAACTAGTTCAATGACCACTGTTATATATTTCTCTAATCCGTTGTCCTACTGACTATCGTTTTACTCTTTATATACAATGGTATAGAAAGTAATAGTAGTAGTAGTAGTAGCAGCAGCAGCATCAGCAGCAGCAACAGCAGCAGCAGCAGAAGCAGTAGCAGTAGGAGTAGTAGTCGCAGCACAGCGGCAGCAGTAGTAGCAGTAGAAGTAGGAGTAGTAGTAGCAGTAGTAGTAGTGATAGTAGTAGTAGTAGTAGTAGTAGTAGTAGTAGCAGCAGCAGTAGCAGCAGCAGCAGCAGCAGCAGCAGCAGTAGTAGTAGTAGTAGTAGTAGTAGTAGTAGTAGTAGTAGTAGTAGCAGTAGTAGTAGTAGTAGTAGTAGTAGTAGTAGTAGTAGCAGTAGTAGTAGTAGTAGTAGTAGCAGTAGTAGTAGTAGTAGTAGTAGTAGTAGTAGTAGTAGTAGTAGTAGTAGTAGTAGTAGCAGCAGCAGTAGCAGCAGCAGCAGCAGCAGCAGCAGCAGTAGTAGTAGTAGTAGTAGTAGTAGTAGCAGCAGCAGTAGCAGCAGCAGCAGCAGCAGCAGTAGTAGTAGTAGTAGTAGTAGTAGTAGCAGTAGTAGTAGTAGTAGTAGTAGTAGCAGTAGTAGTAGTAGTAGTAGTAGTAGTAGTAGTAGTAGTAGTAGTAGTAGTAGTAGTAGCAGCAGCAGTAGTAGTAGTAGTAGTAGTAGTAGTAGTAGTAGTAGTAGTAGTAGTAGCAGTAGTAGTAGTAGTAGTAGTAGTAGCAGTAGTAGTAGTAGTAGTAGTAGTAGTA
The DNA here is from genome assembly GCA_014155875.1 of Cepaea nemoralis. Lineage (NCBI taxonomy): Eukaryota > Metazoa > Mollusca > Gastropoda > Stylommatophora > Helicidae > Cepaea > Cepaea nemoralis. The sequence continues at coordinate 560,897 of JACEFZ010014140.1, read as the reverse complement.
GTAGTAGTAGTAGTAGCAGTAGTAGTAGTAGTAGTAGTAGTAGTAGTAGTAGTAGTAGTAGTAGTAGTAGTAGTAGTAGTAGTAGTAGTAGTAGTAGTAGTAGTAGTAGTAGTAGTAGTAGTAGTAGTAGTAATAGTAGTAGTAATTTAAATATCATAAATTGAAATGCAAACAATTTTGTGAGGACACTGCTATCTTCTATTGTCGTTGTTCTATCCACTTATCTTCTTATTTACTTAAAGCAGCATGAATTAAATTAGGTACAAAGTACGAGTTGTCACAACACACGTCAGCTGCTAGATGCTATAAAATCTGGACAGCTGTTATCGAGGTCACATCTGCCAGCTGGCTTTTCTCAGTTCAACTGACGGTAAGTGTTTTATAAGAATTAACTCTTTCGGTTTGTATAGATTTTCCGTACTGTAAGGACCATTTATTAGCTAACTTTCGGATTGTGTAACAAGGTTACAGGTTGTTATTGTTGTTGTTTGGGTGAGAATGTCCTGGCATTAAAGAACAACAGATTAAATAGTTTGGCCACCTCACAAGAATACCCTGGTACCAACTGCCACAAATAGCCTTATTGAAGAAAAATAAAAATTTAAAGATGGAGTGATGGTATCAATAACAACATCAGAGAAATAGATATAATCACTATACAAAGAGCATAAGAATCACTTCACTGAGGTAAATGGAGGAAGAGTAGAAGAAGAGGAAGAAGAATAATTCCTGGCACAAGTTTGTCTGCTGTGACATTGAAGGATCAACCCACAATTATGATCAATTTTAACATTAATTCGGCAAACAATGAGAGTTCGTGTGCGTTTGTCGAAAATTAATAGTTAAATACATATAATCATATGCACACATAAGTAAATAAATAAATAAATATTCTTACGTATGGGCTCTGTGGCTTAGAGTCAGTGAACGCGTTGTACAATCCCCCGACATACGGGAACGTGGGTTCGAAATCATACAGACGATTTAAAAGGAAACCATTTTGCGTGGATTTCGATGGTACGAGCGTCAGTCGTTTGGAAAACAATAGCAAACCACTGAACATAAAGATTGCCTAATAATTAATAAGCAGCAAAACTGTTGGTTTAATTGCGACGTCCTGTAAAGGATACGCAACTAACTTTTTAAAAGTAAATACACATACATAATTTCCTGCAAATACATACGTACACATTAGTAAGTAAAATCAATAATTACATACACAGGTGTAAATGAATATGTACAAGTACATAAATTCAACCACATAGATATATACACGGAAATTGATACTTCAGCATTCTTTTGTTATTATGGAAACTAAATATCCTCCTCTCAAATAGTGTTACAAGAATATAAGAATTAATCTTCCCTGTCAAATAGTGCTAAGGGAATAGAAGTGTTCTTCTGTATCAAACAGTGCTAAGGGAATAGAGGTGTCATTCTTGTCTTTCATAAGAACACAGATAAAATGAAAATGTCTTATTTTATTTTTCTCTGTGGAAGAAAATAATATTCAGGGACAAAACTACACACCTATTATAAACATGTGTAAATAGTCCCCGTGTACCCTTTTAGGAATATTATATATATATATATATATATATATATATATATATATATATATATATATATATATATAGAGAGAGAGAGAGAGAGAGAGAGAGAGAGAGGTGGTGCTGTTCTAGGTTTTATAGATAAATGGGTAATCGATGGGTAATGTGGCCAATATCACGTTGGTGGATTTGGCATTCCTGAACATTTTCTTGTTTCCTGAGACGAATGTTGCGAATTTCTTGGACTGCCAAAGTAACTACCAACAAATGGCTGAAAGAAGCTAATGAAACTAGAACATTATATACAACAATAAGAAAGAGGCAAACAGCTTTTTTGGGTCATGTGATGAGAAGAGAGGCATTGGAGAACATCGAGACAACTGGAAAGATCGAGGAGAAGAGAGGCAGACCAAGAGAAATGATGCTGGATGGATTGGTACGGTGGCATGGAGGAATATTAACGGCGGAGTTGATCCAGAAAACCAAAGACCGAGATCTGTGGAGAGTCATGAACGCCTACGCTAGTCGGAATGGCACTTGATGATGATGATGATGATGATGATGATAGTGATGATGAGGATCATGATGATGATGATGATGATGATGATGATGATGATGATGATGATGATGATGAACATTTTCTGGAACTCATACTGTGCTGGGACGACCCGGAAGCCCACGTCAATATAAAAACATCCACCTGGCACGGATTGCAACCATTGACCACAACTCCGGCAGGCAAATAATCTAGTCACTTTACCACGGCGTCCCCTACTACTATGTGTAATGCGAAATTAATAATAGTCAGTTATATCCTTCAAGCTGAAATATGCACATGTTCGCACAATAATGTCAATGGTATACCACTGTAATTTTAAGCTGATTACCATGTCTTTCTGTTTGCACAAATTTGGCTTGCGTTGATTGATCATTATTCCTTCTGCAATCTTTAACAAACGAGTATGTTGTGTGTTAAACGACACGCGAAAGGCACTGTCTCTGTCAGTCACATGGCCCCTTTCGAGAATGTGCCTAGCAATTTATGATGCGGGAAGCTTCCGGTGTGTCGGTCCTACTAGGCTCGCATCACCTATGTGTAGTGTCTTGCCGACCCATTGAGATATATGTTCTGACACTCCTTTGTCAGCTGCCGCTCTGTTCTGCCGATGCAGAAAGCCTAGCACCTACATGTGAATTGGTAAATACAATTGTTTTTGGCGTACAGAGGAACGGGTGTCTTCGTTATTCAAATTCACTACGGGAAAACATTGTTTTGAATAGTCAGTTAGTCGGTTAGTCGCGGTTCCAACTTCACGGCAAAGGGTCGCCACATTATTCTCCTTTCATGTGCCAGGAACAGACTCTAACTGCCCCATGTGAAAAGTGGAACAGACATGAGTCTCGACAAACCAACAGCTCGCACAGGTATATTATGCATAATGCTGCCGCCAGAATTCCAACTCTAAAGTCCGCCACAAAATATACAGCGACATTGTGCGCTGTGAATTTCGTGAAATTAATAATAATGATCTTCGGAATAATAGTGTTAACAATGGTCAGTACCGCAGAATGGATAAGAGCTTTCGCTCTTAAACTTCAAGTGCGCTGATGCCGAGGTAATGGGTTTAACCCTTACTCCGGTCAGTTAAACTAAAATGTTGACTTCTCTTCCTTGACGTAGGGACGTAAATTACAAGTACTTTAGAAGTCGGAGTGGGTTCGCCTGATGGTGAGGAAACGAGTAATAGGGAAAGCTAATGCACACACAATCAGTCCAGTGCAGTAGAAGTAGTAACACTTGTATGGACTACGCTTGAGTTCAAAATGAGTGAAAACAAAGATGTTCTATATAATGTTTCCTCTTCGTTATTGCGGAGTAAACGTAATGACGAGACGTTTCTTTATCAATGTGTCTCAGCTTCCATCGACTGTCATTGTGTTGTCAATATATGTAAAACATCTGTCTGATTTTACTCATAAATACATCATCATCGTCCTTCTTTCTTCCTCTCATTCTTTCGTTCGCTTGAAATTTACCCATAACGCCAATATTATAAATTTAACTGTGTTTTTTTTTTTTTTGTAGTGCACTCAGCGGTCCATAGTGTTTATCTTCCGCTGTTGGTTCTTTAGGCTAGAAGGTTTGCCTAGATATGCCGTATTTCGGGCAGTATGTGATCTGCTGTATGTGGCACCAATTCACATGTGCACATGGCTGATTCGCCAATTGTATATGTTGTATACATGTGGTTGCGTAATCTATTGTATCCTTTTCCCGGGCGAAGAATAATCATTTGTTCTGGTCTGTTCATAACGTGGTAGTTGGCTTGAGCTGGTGTTGGTGCCTTTATGACTGGTTTGATCATTTTTTTTTTTCTCTTGGTGGTATGTAACGGGCATATCAGGTTGTTTTTCTGTTGCTCCTTCCTTGGCTAATTGATGAACTCTCTCGTTTCTGGGTACTCCACAGTGAGATGGTATCCAGTGTATGCTGACCTTATGCTGACTGCTAAGTTCTGAAAGTAGTGTTCGTAGTACAGGCGATTTCCCAGACAGGAGCGTCTCGACCACTGATTTTGCATATCAATAGCACCACATGTTGCATACCATGGCTGACATACTGTAATTTCTCTGTTGCTATCTTGATTGCCGGGATGTTTGCATCATAGTTATTTATGGCAGTACTTTCCTATTGGTACTCTGGTCGTGTCGCTGGTATTCGGGTAGTCAATGTACACTCCCGCTCCTCCATTTCTAACAACACTTTGCCCTGACCCATCAGTGTAGACACGGATCCAGAGGTCCTGTGGGTATTCTTCATCAAGGAAGCTGAGAGTGGCTGTTCTGAGCTGCACACTGTTCTGTTCTTCCTTGTTAATATTCCTTTCACCTTTGTCTGGATTTGTAGTGAGATTATAATTCTTGTGTCCAGAACGGGGCTCTCATCTCGGCCCGCCATAAAGCATGTCAATCTCTTCCCATTTTCCCTGCCTCATACAACCTGGGTGTCTGCAATGTTATTAGTCCGTCTTCCTGCCTTTTTCTTGTTGTTGTTGTTGTTGTTGTTGTTGTTGTTGTTGTTGTTGCATATCCCTTACAGGACGCTGCTGTCAACATCAGCATTTTTCAGCTGCTGTTGATGTACTAGGCAAGATTACGCTCAGTAGTTTGCCATTGCTTTCTGAGCGGCCGGCTCACATACCCCTAAGGTACCAACGAGAAACGCTACCGATTCTCGTGCAGGTTACGTTACTCACGAGACTATACGGGATTACGGAGAAAGACGTTAACACCTAAGCCAGGGAGACCGGCCTTCCCCCTTCGTGCCTGCCTCCCATCATTGCTCTTGCCAAGCCACTGCGATGTTTACCATAGCTAACATAATTTATTCGGAGGCACGGTACCGTTTATGAGAGAATTATCTTCGACTGTCAGAAGGACCACACTGAAGATATATTCGATTGTGAGATCTTGCAGAATGTTGTACCATCTGTCACAAAGAAGGACCACACTAAAGAAATATTCGATCGTCAGATAATGTAGAATGTTGTAACATTTGCCACAAAGAGCCACACTGAAGAAATATTCGATTGTCAGATCTTGCAGAATGTTGTACCATCTGCTACAAAGAAAGAGCCACACTGAAGAAATATTCGATTGTCAGATCTTGTAGAATGTTGTAATATTTGCCCCAAAGATCGACACTGAAGAAATATTGGATTGTCAGATCTTGCAGAATGTTGTACCATCTGCCACAAAGAGTCACACTGAAGAAATATTGGATTGTCAAATCTTGCAGAATGTTATACCATCTGCCACAAAGAGCCAGACTGAAGAAAAATTCGATTGTCAGATCTTGTAATCTCGCGGGGTTGAGCACGTAAATGATGGTGTGATTGTATCAAGAAAAACTTTGAAGAAATGAATACCAACTAACAAAGAACATTAGAAATAGCGCGTAAAATATCATAACATCTCCCCCGACACTTCACTGACTTAACTGCAAAGAGAAGAAGAAGAAGAGAAAGTAGAATTTCGGTATTTTTCTTCATTTTGATCTTTTTCTCGGACAATAATAGTAACGAAATGGTTATTGACTATCGTCCTAAGATTTCCGCAGGAAAATTTCAAGTTGTCATAGATTTTACTTTCACTTGTTTGTTACTAACATTGTGTGTTACATTTTCGATCATGATTTTCAAATTTGGTATTTACTAGTGAGATCACCACTGATAGATAGGCCTTGAAAAACCAAATCTAACGGTATCTCAATGATGCCTGTATCTCGATTCTAAGTGGAGTTATTCAAATTTGAGTGTCATGACCTTTCACTAAAATTTTCTCAAAAATCCATTCACTGAGTGGATTTTGATGCGTCCTGGTCAAAGTAATAGCCCAAATTATCAAAATTTTGCATTTTTTGAGACTATCTGTTTTGTTTTTAAACGAACATCTTAGCAACCATACATCACTGCGATCGGGGTTGCGAGGCCTAACTGGTCATGTCATTTGTTTTTTTTTATATGATGTGTGGTGACCTAATTAGCAAGTAAAAATGGCCGCTAATTAATTACTAATTACATTAACTAATCCGTGCATTCTTAATTTTAGCTTTAAAAACTTGCAAGATATATATATGTTATTATGCAGAATTATGATGCGGATATAATGGTAACTTTGGTGTGTTGATAGTATGTGTGGTGATCTAATTAGCAATTAAAAATGACCGCTAGTTAATTACTAATTCATAAATGTGCATGCGTCGTCTTAATTTTAGCTTTAAAAAATTGCAACATGTATAGGTTATTATGCGGAATGTTGTTACAGAACTTATGGTCTCTTTGCTGTGTCATAGATCATCATCATCATGTGCCATGCCAATAAGCCATAGCGATCATGTTTCGCTACCTCACACGATCACCAGAGTCGAGGATTAGCTGTGTGTTTGTCTCGACCATGCCATGTGGCTAAGCCATCCAGGTATTTAATTCTCTGTCTTGCCCTTGGTCATTTCCCCCCAGTCTTGCCAGTTATCACTAAGTCCTTATAACGTGCCCAAACATATTATGTCTAATTTCTCTAACAGTTTACGGTTTTCATATGTAGGACTTGTTCATTGGATTTTCTGTATGTCCATGGTATTCTTTGTATTTTCCCCCAAAACCACATTTCCAATGTCATAAGATGTTTTTCAACTTGTCTGCTCATTGTCCACATTTCACATCCATACACAAGTACTGGTTCTTTGTTGCACTTCAATTGTCTGTTTCGCGTTGCAATTCACATAGTTTTATTGCTCAGAATATTTTTCATCTTGCAAAAGTCTGCCTTTGCCATGGTGATTCGTGTTCTAATCTCTCAAAGGTACCTCCCAAGAGATAATGTGGCTGCTCCTAGAAAGTTGTATCTATTTATTTGTTTAAGAATACTCCAATTTACCTGTATATAACATTGTTGTATTTCTTTCTTCTTAGAGACATAGACACCTAACACTGTTTCAGTTCTGTTTTATTATGACCAGCCTGCGCATTATGTCTCTTAAGCAATCTCCGCTTTCATTTATGACAGATCCGGACTGTTCAAAGTATCTGACATTTTCAATTTCTTCAATTGTTGACTCAGATTTTCAGTTTGGGTGTAGCTTTGCCAGTGGACATGTCCTGTGTAATCATAGACTAAGACATGGTGTTACAAGTTAGAGTACTCAGTTAACTTCATTGTCGTTTGTTTGTCTTTCTATATTACAGGACGTAATTGACCAACCTGGGAACTGACCCAGTACGTCTGTTGTGCTAAGCTAGGACGCAACCCAGTTCTTCTGGACGAATATCAGTTAGTGCCGTCTTCGCATTGAAGGTCAGTTGCAGTGAATCTTCAACGAGTTCTAAAATAGTGCTGTCTTCCTCTATTGTATGTCATTCACCCCCCCCCCCCCCCCATTTACAGTTGTTTTTAAAGCACTAGTCCTGAACTAACTGACGCCAGTCTCATACCATCCTTCCATCCATCCATCCATCATGTTCCATGCCGATAAACGTGGGCGGTCATGTTTAGCCATCTCACTCGATCACCAGAGTCGTGGATCAGCTGCGTGTTCCTATCTCGACCATGCCATGTGGTCAAGCCATCCAGGTATTTACTTCTCGGTCTTCCCCTTGGTCTCTTCCCTTCGATCTTGCCAGTTGTCATCAAGTTCTCCAAGTCATTTCTTCTCATGATGCCATGCCCAAGTGAAAATATGGGCTTTAGCTTGAAAAAAAAGGAAGACAGAATTCAAGGTGATATCAATGTAACAGATTATTCCTAAATGTCTCGTACAATAAAACACATGATGTTATTCTGGGGCAAGTGCAGAAATACAGATATCTGGTCACACGGATAACATCAGGTGGAAGATGTATCACAGAGATTTAAGGAAAAAACTAGAACAGGACAAGCAAACACTGCATTCTATCAAATGAAGAACATTTTATACAATACATCCTTGTCTTGGAAATTAATTGGAAAAGTTGTTGCTTGTTACATAGAAGCAATTGTAACATACGGCTGCGAATCCTGAACACTTAGTAAACAGGCGGGTAAAACACCCATGCAAGCCTTGGAGCTGTGGTTTTATAGAAGAATGCTGACCATGTTTTTGGGCAATCAAAATGAGCAATCTGGACATTTTTATGGAAGCTAAGTCACACAGACAACGTATTGTAACAGAAGTAGGGTATTAGAGTTTGGTGGGAAAAGGCTACAGCACGATTGAGCATCGGGGGAGAATGAGAGGAGAGATGCTCAAGTCGTGACGTAGTTGGTTGTCAGGGGGGAGTCAAGATCAGGGCCTGGAACTGGAAGGACGCCATGTTGATAGAACTTGTCATCAGAGGAAAATAAACCTTATTTATATGAAACCAACAGTCTTTCTTAGTCCTTCACACTGTTATACTACGAATTTTGGAGCCCACGACACAGGATTCGAGCCTGGTACAATGCGAAGTCTCAAAATGCTGTCTACTGAGTAACAACGCGAAGTATCAAGATGCTGTCTACTGAGTAACAACGCGGAGTCTCAAAATGCTGTCTACTGAATAAGATCGCGGAGTCTAAAAACGATGTCTACTATATAATACATCGAAGTAGCTCAAGATCCTTGGTCCGTTTGTGTCGATCGCCAGAAACAGAATTTCGGCACGGTTCTAAACAAGTATTGAACATAACAAAGCGCAGTTGGAAAAATGGCCAATAAGTTATCTGTGAAAAGTACAGCAACCAAAAGCCCGGCCAGGGGTGGTTGTCTGTAAGTCTTTTTCAAGACTTGATATTAAAATTTAATTGGCGTCAAGAAAAGGCTGAAGACCAACTTGCCATAACAGGTTGCAGCGCCTGCGATTGTCATCAAACCGGCGAGCATCAACTGTAAACACCATCCTAACGACTCCTCTTGTCCATTACTCTGGCGAACGTGTCAGGAGTGTGCTGAAGCTCAAGTCAGTAAATTCGATATCTCGAGCGAGCAGGAGTGTGCTGAAAGTCGGCCCAGTTTGATCGTGTCTTGAGCGAGCAAGAGTTTGGCTAAAGGGCAATCCAGTCTGATCGTTGTTTCAGGTGAGCAAGAACTTTTCAATAAGACAATCAAGTTCAGCCTCAATGTTAATAGGTTTTGTTCTGAGCGCTAACAACTGGGAAAAAAGAACGTTGGTAAAAGACAATCGAGACAGCAAATAAATACCTCATTACTTCATGGATTGCCCAATGTTTTGTTGACGTGTCAGACTATCTCAGGGCTCTACTACAAATGAGAGCCGCTCGCTAATACTTTTGGCCTCTGTTACGTATGAGTCGTTCTCAAGACGTCGATTTGATGTACTCCATCTCAGAAGGGACCCAACCAAGGGTTGAAGTACTGTACTGAGGCATCCCAAGAAGAGAACCTACCTTAGAAGAAGGAACGAACTACCTGAAGTGCGCGATTGCTTTCAACTAATACAGCGTTGAATTTAACCTGACGGCGAACCTAGGAGAATACATCTTGTGTGGATCGAGAAACAAGAGTAGGGTAATTTGTACACCTATTAACTGATTGAACTGTTTTTACGGTATAGGTAATTTGTATTTCTTAAATTAGTAAGTTACAAATGTGAAGTTGTTTGCTTGGTCTGTATAATAAATATTTCAGCATAGAAGACCCATCACAGCACAGTGGAGAAACAGGCATAATTTCGGCTGAGTTCAAGACTTCCGAGTTTTTTTTTCCAGGTACCAAGAAGAAGAAGTAGAAATATGAGTTATTTATATGTAGAATTACAACGTATTGGTACATGGTTGGGGGAATTAAAGGTGTCAATTACTGAAGTAGAGAATTTTGTGGAAACGTTGAAGAACAGAACGACTAGACAAGACCCTTATAGAATTATGGTAGACTGTAATGGAGTAGGAAAGAATAACAGGAGACAGCCATTGCTTAATAAAGACAGAAGACAATATGGTTATGACGAACCAAGGCCTGATGTATATAGAGTAAAAGACGGTGAAGAACAGACGTAATAGGTGAAAGCTCGGACTGGTATAGTTGTTGTAAATACAAAAATGGGAGTGAGAGAAACCTTTCAAGGAAATCATGGGACTGGCCCTCTCACAGTGCAACCGCTAGAAAAAGACGTAACGACTGGTTTGAAAAGAGACAAAGACAATATTTGAAGTCAGGATCGAAGGACAGAGTAGAACACAAAGATAAGAATTCAACGACTCCTAAAGTACTTGCTAATATTAAGATTGAACAGGAAAAGAAGACGACGTTATTAGTAAAGAAAATAAACCGAGATACACAGACGCAGGCAGGTAATACGATAGAAAATAGTACGCAGACTCAGGTAGATACAATAGAGAAAAAGGTCCAGGTACAACCAGCCAGCAAGATAACAAAGGGAAGTCAAACTGACTTAATAGAAACTCAGTCAAAATCAACTCATTTGACTAAGGGAGACAAGGTTGAAGTTAAGAAAGATAGACAGACGAGAACCAAGGACGAAAGAAAGCCAAAGAGGAAAAGTATTGAAGAAAGGAATAGTAGTATGATAGTAAATAGAGGTACTGCCGTGTCAAGTTCCTCAGGTATAGACATGAAACTAATTCCCAAATGGTGTAGGAATATTAGCTGTCAGAGTTCAGGTTACGGAGAAGATATTCCTACCGCCGCATATTATAGTGATGCTGAAACAGATATTAATACTGATGATTCGGAGAATGAGAGAGTTGCACTACGAGCAGATCCTGAATCGAAGCGTGATGTTCCCTCATACGGTGTAGTTACTGGTAGACAGACGGACAGAGTTTTGGTTAATGACTCTTTAGAAATAGATACCAGTTTATATGACAAGAAAGTAGGGAAGGACTAAGGGACGAAGACCGAGAAAGAGAAAGAAAGTCAGACGTTCTAAAGATGACTATGGGAATAGGGTCGACGTGTTTGCAGTAGGCTATGGGTCTGATGAAGGAACTATTGTCAGTGTGTCATCTGAAGACGAGATGGGGAAGTACAAACGTTACGTAAGGTATATAGGAAACAGTGAGCAGACCGACGCAAATAAAGGAAATAGAAAGAAATCATTTAAGAAGAAGAATAATAGTAGACAGATAGCGGGAGTTTACTCAACGACAGAAAGTGACTTAGGAAAAATAGAAGACCTTATGACCTTAAGACCTGAGTACTTTAACAGGTTGACAACAGATAGTGAAGATGACATAATTAGAAAAAGACATACTAATGTATTGAGAGACAACGAAATATTTAACTTGAACACACTCTATAACTGTTAAAATTCCATGGGTGAAGAAGGAAAATGAAATAGTTTTGGCTTATGAGAAGAACTGCGGTTTGAGCATATAGATATATGAGCTGTCTAAAATAGGCAGATGAATTTTTTGGTGTAGCATCGCATGGTACAGGGTAGGCGATGGTGTTGTTGAGGATAGAGAGTTACGGAAAAATGATATTCTACGTGGATACGTAATACAGGATATCTTCTGTTTGGTTACGATGTAGGGAGAGTAAACTAGGTAAAAATACTCCTTTGTCCGGAATGGAAAGAATGGAGAGTTAATCAGGTTGACTGATGTATAACTGATGTGATTAAAATAGAGTAGATTCAGCACAGAATTAGTAGAGGGTGAGAGATAAACTAAGTACTAGAAATGCTTTGACTCAGAGCTATGACGTGATGTCTGAGATAGTTTCGCTTGGGAGTTTGAGAAGTAAGTATAGTATGGTTGACAGGTGAACCGAGAGTGTCTGGTGAGGAGATATAGATTGAGGAGGAATTGAGTATCCTGTGTGTAAAATAGCCAGTTGAACGTGAGAATATAAGAGTAAAAGACTGTAGAAGTGGATGCTTGAAAAATACGAGTTACGTCGTGCTTGTGGAGAAAGAAGAGCTGATTAAGTCTGAGAAAGTTGTTGTGTGGAGAAGTATAGAATGATAGTTACGAGGTTAGTGGTTCAGCGGAATGAGGTTTGTTTTGAAGAGATAGTAGATAGTGCTGTGAAAGCGATATAAGTTGCGAGAGGTAATGTATAGGGTCTGACCTTCGTATAGGAGTGAGTGGTTGAGTAAAGTAGAAATAAGAAAGTAGTGAATTGTGAAAGTCCTGTGGAGTAATTCGTCTGGTTATGCGTTGTTCGTCGCGATGAGTGAAGTTGGATTGAGCTGTGATGATGTCGCCTAAGTGAAATACATAGATAAAATGTAAGAGTGAAGCTGATATATCTTGTGTCAATGTGTGTAGAGGAAGTCGATACGCTTAGATTGTGGTGAGTGATTGCTAGAATGTTGAATTGATGTTTAAATTGTTGTTGTGAAGTAAGAGTATAGACACGTTAGGTTGCCGCGATGCGAGGGTGAGAGCGAGGTTGTGTGTCACTGTCCGTGTGAATATGCGAAGAGTGGTTGATAAGTGACGTTGATAAAACGTGGAACATAGAGTATGCGAAAATTGAGAGATAGAAAGAACGTGATTAGAGAATTGTGATGTCCTTTGGTTGGAATGGGTGATCTTGGAAGGAAATTATGGAAGTTGTATGACAGGTTGACGGAAAGAGAGTTAACATTCTGAATGACGTTTCATAAAACGATGTTTAGTATTCTTGACAGAGACATATCGAAGCAGGAATGCCTAATACTGAGAAACGAGAAAAGTGAGGTCTGCTGTCAGTTATAAGTGGCGTGAGTTGCAGTTCTGAAAGAATCCCTATAAAGAAGACGAAGAGTGAAAGATACGGAGGTAAACAAGCTTAGTTAAATGAATGTTGGAAAACGTGTTCGGAGGAGGGTGACCGGTTTGATTATCGTCACGATACAAGAGTGCTAGGAAAGACTTGAGGATAGCTTAGAGTAGTCGTGGTGAGATGTTAGAAAGTAATGATACGTTAAGTAATTGCGTCGGATAGACGAGAAACTTAAAAGTAGAATTAGTTATTGGTACAGTAAGTAGATGTGTTGGTGGGAGGTCTATAGTAAATAGACAAAGTTTTGTTGGACGTAGGAGAGTGGAGATACCGTAGATAACGGTAATAATGATTAAGAAGTAGTAGTGATGTTTGGTATAAATCCAAGGGAAACAATTGGTGTGCCGAGCCACAGGTTAGTGAGTAGATAGATGACGGCTGGTACATTGAGATGACATTAGAATAATCGCCACATTAGTAATAGATAAAATGAGTTGACCTGTAGTTTACAGAGCTTGTTTAAGATGATATTCTAGATATGGTGATGTGTTAAGAGTTAGTTTTGTAAAATGTTGTGAGGGGAGATAATCAATGTTTGACTTCCAGAAAAAGGAACGGTCAGTTGTTGAGTAGTGATTTTGGTTGAGGGGAACAAGTATTGTTCCGCGTTATGATGGTCTGTAGTTAACAGATATACATACTTGGCGGTGAAGTGTTTTGTTTTCTAGGTTATAGAAATAGTGGAATGAATAGCTCATATAGGAGGCCAATGTTGATGGGCCACTGTACGTAGTTAATTTGAAGGGAGTTATTTTTAGCGAGAAGACAATTGTTTTATTGCCTCATGTATAATGTTTTTTTTGCTTGATTTGGTCCTGTAAAATGATTGTTATTATTTTAGAATAGGATTATTGTGTTCTTAGAATTGTGCATACAAACTACTGGTCCGTAAAAGAGACCAGTAGTATTAGGTAACAATAGATTAGGATGTATGTAGTATTATTTTAATCATCATCACCATCGTCATCACCATCATCATCACCATCATCATCATACCTTTAATTGATATGAGGGGAAACATAAATGATGTTATAAAAATTTGGGGGGGTATGATATCCTGTTGTGATTTTATTTCGCTGTTTTGTATCTTAAATAGTAATTAATTAAGTTATGTTTAGTTTACATAGTTTTGTCTAGAATAAAGACAATATATAGGGTTTAATTAGGACCCTTCGTTCAGAAAAGAGTTAATAAAACTACTGAGAGCTAATAGAGAGACACATTCTCTTTGTGAAGAATAAGTTCATGGGTATTTTGTTGCTGTGATAATCAGCATAATGAGGTTGATATGGTTATGAAGTAGTGGAAACATATACCGGGGATGGTTATGGAAAGGTTTAGAGTTACACTAAAGTCAGCATTGGAAAAAATATGGGATTGGAAGCCAGATGGGAGAAGAAAAGATTAGTGAATATAGCAGTGGGATAAATGAGGAGAAAGTTTTAAACATAGTTTCCATGGGGTCAGAAGAGCCATGATGTACACAGGATTGCTGGGTTATAGAAGAAGAACTGGGTAACGGGTTACCCCAGACAAATAGCAAAAACATGAATTGAATCCATGTTTAAATCTGAAGAGTGATTAGACACTGTGGATAACAGTAAAATAGTAAGAAATGAACATAGTGGAGACATAATGACAAGGGGTTTTTGTGGGTCCGTAATATATGGACTGAGATAAAGTTGAGTGCAAGCAGTCACAGACAGGAGTTGGGGGTAGTTTATTGTTGCTGTTGATGACGGCATAAGTGGAGGTTTTAATAGATATGCCCATAATAAATGGACAGTAAGGGGTCGCTGAAATTTTCGGCGAGAGAATTCTGAGTGAGGTATAGGAGAAGATTAGTTATGTGAGGTGATGTGTATAATGTTGGAGGAGGTCTTAAGGGATAATAGACCTTTTTAATTGTGTCCTCGGGATATGTTTTGTGGTTGACATTACAATGAGAGGTTGAAGTAAGGTTCAGAGACATAAAAGTAGTAGTGTCTGTAATATATAGACAATTGAGAAGTGAATAATAATTTTGATGGTTGTATTTGATGCTGTAGATAGCAGCGTAAACGTTTACCATAATGAGTGGTACTGTAGGAGATATAATTATTTTAGACTTTATTACATAAAGTCTCAAATGACATAGGAGGGTAAAGGAGTATGGTTTGGTAAAGGGGTGTGTGATTTAGCTGAGTGTGGTCTTTGTAGGAAGAGTTCTACTGCTTCTTTTAAATACCGGTGGCCACCGATTCTTTGTCTTCCTATCGTGTGAAAGTGATTTCAGGTTAGTTGAAAGTGGGGAATTAGTAGTGTTGGTGATAAGAATAAGGAGTTGGTATCAGCGTTTGAAATGGTAAGCGGATTGCTTATGAAGTGGAAAAGAAGTATTTAAGAAGATGTGTTATGATGTATTGTATAAAGTTGAGATTTAAATGTTATTAAGGATATGTAAATATGTTATGTTTGTTTGAAGGGCCAGAAACGAAGAAGAAGTGGGTTGACTATATAGCAGGGGAAAGAGTTAAAGAAATAGAATATTTACTTAAGTTGGAGTTGGTTTGGGGAAGATTAGAGGAACTGTGAGAGGTAAGGAAAAAGAGGGAATAGAGTAAGGGGATTAGGAGTAAAGATTTTTTCCTTTATAGGAAAAATTCTTTAGTAAACAGAGGGAGGTGTAACAGAAGTAGGGTATTAGAGTTTGGTGGGAAAAGGCTACAGCACGATTGAGCATCGGGGGAGAATGAGAGGAGAGATGCTCAAGTCGTGACGTAGTGGGTTGTCAGGGGGCAGTCAAGATCAGGGCCTGGAACTGGAAGGACGCCATGTTGATAGAACTTGTCATCAAAGGAAAATAAACCTTATTTATATGAAACCAACAGTCTTTCTTAGTCCTTCACACTGTTATAGTATCACAAACATCAGAAAGAGGCAGTCACCTTTATTTGGCCTCATTATGAGAAAACGAAAACTGGAACACGTGACAACCGGAAAGATTTGTGGAGAGAAAATTGTTGGCTGTCTTGTGTCATACCACTGAAGCAAATCAACATCCAAATTGATCCATGATGTTCAAGATCGCAATTTGTGGATATTAATGATCGCCCACGTCATTCGGCAAGGCACTTGATGATGATGAGGCAGGATACAGACCGCAAAAAGGTTGTGATTGTCACGTCAGCGTCCTGTTCGCGATGTTTTGTAAATGTAAATCTTTGAGATTACAACGCGAGTACAGTGTGCACTCTCTTTCGAGCGAGAGTACAGTTTGATCAAGGTTGCTACATTTTGACTATGTTAACATTATTGAGGGCCATCAAGTGTACAGACCACGATTGAGAGACCATAAGTTTGACTGTCTATTGTTACTAAATGTGTCTCAGCTGTTGTGGAAGCATGTAGGATGTACCTTCTCTGGGAATAAATGTTATACCAGCTACCTCCATGAGCCTCTCTTGATCCTTTCGTCTGAGCATCTAACAGATTCCTGTGTGCACGAGTTATTGCTTCTAGTAATCATTCTCAGCAGTTGTCCTTAAGTCAACACTCCTTCACTAGCAATCAGTATTGTTATTTCTAAGCTGTTGTGATGTTTAGTACGACCAAAGTATGTCCATCCTTGAGACATGTTTCAGTTTGTGAGCCAGTATTCTTCGATGCTCACATTTCTGGACAGGAAGTATTTTTGTGTTTCTTTATTCACGGCATTCAACTTTCTGCAACGTGTAAGTTACAAAGCCTCTGTTTTCTTCCTTAGTGTTCGCAAAGGTTCATGATTAACACCCATATGTAGGCAGTTTGCATAATCTCAGGATGTTTACAATTATTTGTTTGTTGGTTTTTTTTGGCCATCTTTTTCTGAATACAGTTTCACCTCTGCATTGCCACGACCAGTCTACGACCGCCTTTTTTTTAGCATCAACTTTTAATGTTACTTATGTAGGTGAGATGTTCTAAGTTGGTGATTGTAATTTTTAATTAACATGCAATGCTTTTAAATGTTTACTTTTACCAATAAACATAACAATATTTTCTTCTCTGGTCCTCAGGTCACAATTCTGTGGTAACTTCGAAGCCAGTAAAGATGAAATCATTACTTGGCCTCGCTGTCCTGTCTCTCATTGTTCTGATCTCGCTTGCCCAAGTCACGATGGGAAGTTCCGATCCAGCTAAGAAAGCGGAAATCACTGCAGCAATTGCACCCTCCATGGCAGCTGCAGAAATAACATCCAATCAAAAATGGCCAGCAGCCATGACACCTTGCAAGAGGGTTGCCACAAATTGGAGAGTTACAAACATTTGTTGTTTTTCATTGGCTGTGGTAGTAATGATTACGACAAGTTACACGCTGTCCTTTGTTACACAAATGGAGTTTATATAGGCTAGAAATACCAACAGCTTGTCTGCCGGCGCGATGGTTAAGTATTCGAACCCCCTATCAAGGACAATTAGTACTGGGACGTTTCACAGACTGTTGAAGACGAGGATGGAGCACGCATTGGAATGTCCCGAATGCTGTGATATCGGTTCTTGACACAATTCGACTACCGCTAGAGGCGGATTTTTTTTTTTCACTTTTGCCCTTGGTTACCAGATTGACCCAATCTAAAATTAGCACCAGAACATGTTCTGGGGAGTGTGAGCGGTCAGTGTGATACTGATCACATCACTCATCCAGGTCAATGTTTAAAGAATATCCACCCTCCCTTTAGGTTGATTCGAACGCTGGACCACAGGGTGGCAGGCAGGTGTGCTAGCTATTGCCGTATCGCGGCTACTACGCTTGATATTATTGTATTCCAAATAATTCACAATATATTTCTGGCTAGTGTTATATTATTTACTAGCACTCAATGAACGTACTGTGAGTCGCTAAGTGATGAACATTTCAAGAGATGTCCCTTTGTTTGTCTGTAGCTGTTGTTTGCTGTATGTTGGGGTATCTGGTATAAAATCGTTCAATACAGCTGATTGATTTATTGTTGTTTATTCCATTCTTTTTGTTATCAATGTTTATTTATTTATTTTTTTGTTTTGTTTGTTTTTACGCTTTGAACTCAAGCGTAGTCCATACACACTATTTATAGTAGTGATGGACGGAATTTTGCGTGAGGATTAGCTTTCCCTATTAACAGTGTCCCTCGCCATCAGGCGAGCCCACTCCGACTTCAGAGGTACTTGCAATTAACGTCCCCATGTCAAGGACGACAGGTCAACATTTTAGTCCAGCTGTCCGGTGTAGGGGATGAACCGCTAACCACAGGATCACCACACCGGATGTTTAAGAACACGCGTTCTTATCCATTCGGCCATTCGACCTGCTTATCAATGTTTTATTTGTTCTGTTTCAGTAATTGCACAGCTTCATTCTGACTTTTGTTTTATTATTCTGTTAGCCTGGATGAACAATAGAAGAAGAAGAAGAAGAAGAAGAAGAAGAAGAAGAAGAAGAAGAAGAAGAAGAAGAAGAAGAAGAAGAAAAAGAAGAAGAAGAAGAAGAAGAAGAAGAACAACAACAACAACAACAACAACAACAACAACAACAACAACAATAAATAAATAAACAATAAATAGAAAAAAGAAACAACGGTAGCAACAACAAAAACAGCAAGCAAAGAAAAGAAAAGAAAAGAAAGAAAGAAAGAAAGAAAGAAAGAAGCAGGTAGACAGACATAGGGACATGCAGGCAAACAGACAGACAGACAGACAGACAGATAAACAATCAGACAGAAAAAATGACATATAAGAACAACAACTCAGCATTATTACCAAAACTTTCATCAGAAAATATGCACAGATAATATCGCCGAGCTAAAGATATGGTTTTAAATATAGCCATGAACTACTGAACTCTGACATTGTGATTGGGACAGTGATAATATTTAAGTAGTGTACCCAAATTTTGACCCTGAGAAATATAATAGCAACTTATCATGCAGGATAACATCAGGATTATGTGAGGGGAGATGTCTTTCTACTGGGGTGCCAAATTAGGTCTACATTATTTCACAACATTGTGAAAACTGTATGCTTCTTGAATGTATGTCATGCAATATACTTCAATACATAATGTGTTATCAGTTATTACTTGAATACACTATATCACTATATATTAATATATGCCATTGTAATGCTTATATAATAAAGCATACGTTAATTAATACTTTACGGGTCATCAGTTATTACATGTATACATAATCGTCATGTGCCTTGCCGACTGGTGCAGGCGATCAGGCTTCTATACATCTTGCGATATCCAACGGCTTGTATCATTTCCTGTGCTGACTCCCTTCTGCGCCATGGCACAAGACTGTCAAGAATTTTCTCTCGCTGTCTTCCTCTATTTCTCTTTGAACACGCTTCCGTTTTGATACCACATGTTCCAGTTTTTGTCTTCTAATTATGTGGCCAATCAAATTAAGTTTTCCCAAACAAAATGCCCAGATTGCTTATTTTGGCTTCTTCTTCTTCTTCTTCTTCTTCTTCTTCTTCTTCTTCTTCTTCTTCTTCTTCTTCTTCTTCTTCTTCTTCTTCTTCTTCTTCTTCTTCTTCTTCTTCTTCTTCTTCTTCTTCTTCTTCTTCAGCGTTCCGAGCCATTGAGGTTCTTTGCTGCAGATACAATCCGTCTCCATTCGTCTCTCTGGTGGACCTTCTCTTGCCAGTCGTTGATTCCAAGTGCTTGTAGGTCTGTATATGTATTATCTCTCCACCGTCTTCTTGGTCTACCTCGGGGTCTACGGTCATTTATTTCCTGAGTGTAAGCGAGTTTTGTTTCCCTATTATCTTCCATTCTTTCTATATGCCCCACCATTGTAGTCTATTAGCCTTCATGATACCAGTGATTAGCGGGGACTTAAACAGATCATAAATGTCTTTGTTACTTCTTCTTTTCCACTCTCCACTTTGTGTATCCCTAATGGGTCCAAAGATGCGTCTTAAAATTTTGTTCTCAAAGGTTTGTAATAAGGCTTCGTCTCCTTTCGTTGTACTCCAGGTTTCAGAGCCATACAGCACAACTGGTCTGATCAGTGTTTTGTATATTGTGATTTTGGTGTTACGAGATAGCGCCTTTGATTTTAGTAGATGTTGTAGTGCATAGTATATCTTATTTCCAGAGTTGATTCTAGTTTGTATTTCTTCCCTTATGATGTTGGAGCAGTTGAAGATTGTACCCAGGTATTTGTATGTTTCC
The DNA here is from genome assembly GCA_014155875.1 of Cepaea nemoralis. Taxonomy (NCBI): domain Eukaryota; kingdom Metazoa; phylum Mollusca; class Gastropoda; order Stylommatophora; family Helicidae; genus Cepaea; species Cepaea nemoralis. The sequence continues at coordinate 540,898 of JACEFZ010014140.1, read as the reverse complement.
GTTCTTTTAATGGTCATATTATCTATTTGTATGTGGCCAGAGTTTTTAGCCTATTCCGTCTCTTGAAATTACCATATATTCTGTCTTATCTTGGTTGATAACCAGCCCCATCTGTTGGGCTTTTTCCTTTAAGTGAGTCAATATTTCCAATATCTTTTGTTCACTTTGCCCTATAATATCTATATCATCTGCATAACCAAGCAGCTTGGATGTTCCTCCAATATCACATTCCTCCTTTACCTTCCTTACAACTTTCTCTAGAGCCAGATTGAAGAGTAGCGGCGATAGTGCATCACCCTGTTTCAAGCCAGATGTTATTTGGAAGGGGTCTGATTTCCTGCCTTTATATGTTACTATATTATAAGTATCTTCCATGCATAGTCTGGTCATGTTGATTAACTTCCTTGGTATTCCAAATTCCTGTATAGCATTCCATAGACTATTCCTATGGACACTATCATATATATATATTCCAAATTTTTCTCGGCTATTTGTCGTAAGATAAATATTTGATCTATTGTTGATCTGTTTTGTCTAAAACCAGCCTGGTAGTCACCTAATATGTCTTCTGAATATGGTTTAGTCTATTTAGTAATACTGCGGATAGTATCTTATAGCTTGTGGACAGTAGTGATATTCCTCTATAATTTCCACATTCGAACTTGTCTCCTTTTCTTAAAGATAGGTATCAATAATGACTCTTTCCAGTCATGGGGTAATTCTTCTGTCCTCCAGATTTTTATTATTAGTTCGTATAGCTTTAGATGTAATGCATGGCCACTTGCCTTTATAAATTCAGCAGCAATTCCATCAGTCCCAGTTGCCTTATTGTTTTTAAGTTGTGTGATTACATATAGGATTTCTTCAAGTGTAGGTTCTTCAATTTGTGGTTCGCATGTTAGAACCTCTTCCCGTGGGAAAGTGTTACTTGGAGGTTCACAATTTAGTAATTCAATAAAATATTCTTTCCATGTGTTGCACATTTCCTCATTGGTATTTATCATATTCCCATTTTTGTCTTTTAAACCATATGTGTTTTGTGTTGGTGCCCTCGTTTCATTGACTTCAGTTCTTTAAAAAATTTTCTGGATTCATTTTTCTGGTGATTAGTTTCCATATCTTTGATTATATTACTCATATATTATCGCATCTGCTGTCGGACTATTTTTGTAGCCTCTTTACATTCCTTTTTATAATGCTCTTCCTTTTGGATGTTGTTGATGTCATTTAACCATAAATGTCTGGCATTCTTTTTCCTAATGACTGCTTCTTCACATTTTTGATTGAACCATCTGTTCTTTCTATGCGTGGTTAACACACCGAGACATTCTTCTGCGGTAGATTGAATTGTATGCTTGATGTTCAACCAAGTTTGGTCAACGCTTTCCTCCAAAGGGTTTTGCAGAGTTTCAAGTTTACACTTTATTTTATCTGTAAAATTCTCTTTGACTGTAATTTCTTGTAGTTTTTCTCTGTTATATGTTGGGTGTAATCTTTGTAATTTAGTATAGAAAGCTCTCTTAAGTTTTATTTTAAATTTTGCTCCAACGAGGAAGTGGTCACTGTGGCACTCAGCTCCTCTATAACTTCTAACTTGCTGTATTGTGGCTGCCCTATGAATTTTAAGCATTCTTCAATAAAACCACACCCAAAGCCTCCAAATGGATAGGTAAGTGTGTAGGTAGGTAAGTAGGTAGGTAGTTATGTAGGTGATCACGTAGTTAGGTAAACAGGATCATTCATTTACAAACAACAAAGATGTTCATTAGCATCACATTTTATTGAAAGACATGTTTTCCAGAAAGATTTGTAACAAATAATATCCCATTCAGTGACATGCAAAACAAATCGAAGTCCAACAACTCCATACTTATATTGTCAGGACAAATTATGTCCCTTATCTATCTATCTATCTATCTATCTATCTATCTATCTATCTATCTATCTATCTATCTATCTATCTATCTATCTATCTATCTATCTATCTATCTATATGTGTCTGTGCGTGTGTGCGTGTGCGCATGTGTGTGTGTGTGTGTGCGTGTGCGCATGTGTGTGTGTGTGTAAAAACACAAATAATGGTTTACAGTTGTTAAACTTTAACTTTTCAAGGAATATTTATCTCTTCTAATGAACAATTGAAGAAATATAAATGTTACATCAATTTAAATTTACATGAATATATACTGTAACGGTGAAATGCTTCAAAACACTTTGCGGTCATTTTAGTATTTTAAAGTATTTATGTAAACGCAGAGGCACAAATTAGCTGCACAATTTATTGCCTGACATTTTCACGGCATCTCGTCATGTGCATACTGGCAGAGCTCTACAGCATATGAAGTGGATACTTTGGCTGAAACACTGAAATAATATTATTTGTTTAGTTTCTTAATTTTTAAAGTGCTTCTGCGGGGAAAAGACATTAAGTAACAAGAATTGTATTGTAAAGAGCAAGAAAGTGTACTGACAACGAAAAATTAATTTCAGGACAGAAACTGGCTCTTAAGCAATACCCCATGTAAGGGTCGTGAGCTTGTCGTGAGCTTCAAGCATTTTGCTCTTGCGCTATAGCGATTACAAAACGGTTTCCCCACCATCGATTTGCGCATTGAAAGAACAACGAGATGTTATTCGCTTATTTTAATTGGCAAATAACACATACGCAATATGGGGTTTGCATTATTGTAAAAAAGTTATTAGTACAATTCCTGTTAATTAATGACTTCCCCTCGTGTTATTCTTTACGCTACAGATACTCAGTCTCGAGTACTTTCCAGTATGTCTTGGTTCATGTCACGTGCCGCTTTAAATGGTCATATTGTATTTATGGTGTTGAATTATACAGCAGAAGTACTATGTTATAGAATAAAGGCATAAATAAATACAATACACAAGTAAATATCACCCAACACATTGAAGATGGCTTCAAATGAAGGAACAGATCAGGACCAGTAACCAAATCAGCCATGTCACAAAACCTAAGGTTCGATACACAGCACACTCTCCAGGTTGTCATAGTCATCAGCAACACATCCGGCTATTAGCATGCCAATCTTATTGCTCTGAAGTTTTTTGCATCCTTTCTTCAATGTTTGCTTGGTTCTGTGCAAGTTCACTGTGTCCTGGCATCGTTCGGACAGATTGCTGATGACATCCTCAATCGCCTGCTGCTCCTGGGCATTAGGGTATCTGTCGGACTCCGACTGGGCCTCGTTGTCTCTGTCTCGACTACGTCTGCAGAGTGTGACGGTTGCGTGCATGCCAAGCACAGCCAGACACACCATGACAAATGTGGTCTTCATCTTGTGTGGATCGGGTATGTAGAGAGCACCTGGGGACACAAACACAGCTATACACTTAAACACAGAAATGTTATTTGCATATTCTTTACAGGACGTCGCAGTCAACTCCAGCATTTTATGGCTGTTTGTGATTTCTTGGCAAGGTTACGTTCAGTAGCTTTCCATTGCTGGCTAAACGACAATCACTCATACCATTTTATAAAAACCAACGCAAGGCGGTCTGCTGCCCAATCGCCGGCAGCTGTGTTTCGAAAGCGGTATATATGCGAGATTACTAATTGCGTCCGTAACGCCTTCACCACAGAGCCACAAACAAACTGTTGCACTATTTATGCTTGGCGTATTTTGTAACATAACATCATTTCGCCCGTGTGTTGCCGGGGCCCATACGGGGAAGCAAAGAATAGTAACACTGTAGCCTACCATGCATGTCGTAAGAGGCGACTACGGAGGCAGTGGTTCCGTCGCCCTGCTACTGAGTGAGTGCGTGGCGTGACACGGTGAGCTGTGAGTTTCGTGTGAAATGTTTTTGCATCTATCCGCGGTTGTTTTTCGGCTGAACTGCATGTTCGGAACAATGACGGCCGACTGTTGCTGGATTGACTGGTTTGCATTTTCGGTTCACGAGTGCATTTTTCAGGAGACTACTGGGAGTCGTCGCTGTAGCTACGGAGTTCGTGCTTTGTGCGGAGCTTTCGGTGGGTCGCCCTGCAGAAAGAGACCGAGCCATATGGGATAAAACCCCGGTCAATGAAGTCTTTCTGGTGACTGCCGTTTTCATCGACGATGAACTGTATTTTTCGAGGAGGACTTTTGTGTTGGCATTCTGGCGGCGGCATTATGCACAGTGTACCTGTGCGGGCTGTTGGCTTGCCGACTCTCCTGCACATGGTGTGATATTCACTGGCACAGGAACGGAGCAATATGGGGACGACCCGTTGCCGTGAAGTAGGAACCGCGACTACCTAACTAACTAACTAACTAACTAACTAACTAACTGACTGACTGACTGACTGACTGACTGACTGACTGACTAACTGACTGACTGACTGACTGACTGACTGACTGACTAACTAACTAACTAACTAACTAACGTGCTTACGGCAGAGTGACAGGTATACCGTGTCTCCTGTGTTTACATTCATTAAGGAAATGCATTGATTTGAACAACTAAAACAGCAAAGTTATTTATTTGTTTAGTTGCATTGCATTTATATCTTTGTGTGGCTGGTTCTGCGCGTATACCAAAGGTGCATCTAACCTGTCTAGGCGCATATTATGATCGTTCTTAGAGCTGTGACGAAACAAGGACTTTTAATGGATGTATTCACATCGAGACGTAGAATGCAGAAGTTCCAGCGGAAGTTTGCATCAGACGAACAATAGCAAGATTCCTGCCCCAAGATTTGACCACCAATACTGTCCAATGACACCCTGAGGGAGGGCGTGGCTGAAGAGTTAGTGTCCATCTAAGGCTTTGAAGCTCCCGGGTTCGATCTTTATTCTGCCAAACTGAAGAATTTATTAATAGAAGATGGAAATACCCAAGGCCGTGCATGTTAACGCCCCTGTGTTGCCGCCCCTGTGTTATACGAGCCACATAGAAGAAATAAAGTACACGACAAGGCTTAGAAGATTCTGGACTCTATTAAAGTCAGTATGTGCATACTGAAGAATTTATGTTTAGAAGATGGTGTAAATGAAGTGACCATAGGATCTGGCCGACGATCAGGACGCCGAGAAAAGGCCATCGCACACATAATCAGACTGCTACTGATACCCTTAGTATTTAGACTCTTCGCTGGCTGTTGCAGATAAGGACGAAGTACTTATTGGAATGCCCGATGTTGGTTCTCGAATCAGCTTAACGGAACTGAATTCAACATATAAGGCCATGTGTGTGATACCGCCCGTGTGTTAATGGTTCCCCAGAGAGGACATAAACAATATAATACTACCATGCGTGACATGTTAGGCGACATCATGGCATCATGACGTGCATGGCTGCGTCATCCAATAGAAAGGTGCAAAAGGTGAAAAGTAAAAACACAAACACACACACCCACACACACACACACATACACACACACACACACACACACATATATATATATATATATATATATATATATATACACACACACACACTGGTCTCCATGGTGAAGAGGTTACGGGCGCTATTCGTAATCCCGTATACCCGCGTTTGAAACACAGCGGTGCTGGTTGTTTCGACAAAGTTATAGGTGCCGGTCGTTCAGAAACAATGACAAACTACTCAACGTAAAACTTGCCCATGCAAAAATGCTGAGGTTGACTGCTATGTCGTGTGAAGGACATGCGACTATATATATATATATTGTGTGTGTGTGTGTGTGTGTAACCTTAACCCAAAACATTAGTGAAAATCGCAACTTATATCTTGACATAACAAAAACAAAGATAATACATACAGATATAACTAATATGATGAAAGCAATATATGTTAATCATGAATAATTGGAGGAGATGGAATATGTTGAATATCTTGGGTCATTAAGACATCAGAGACATTGTACAATCACACGGAATGACACTATCCAGTGCCGTCCACCGGGCGTTGGAACGCAAATTATTCCTCCCCACGACGTTTGACGGCAGAAGTGGAAGATGATGATGATGATGATGATGATGATGATGATGATGATGACGCAATGAAAGACATTACAAGACGAATATCTATTGCTCTTCAAAAACTAAATCAACTGAATAAATGCCTTTGAATATAAATGTTATAGAAGGGTTCTAAGAATATCTTGGATATAGAAAAGAACAAATGCATCCATACGACAAGATCTGAATTTTGAAGAAGGTTAGCTACCGAAGACCATAAAACAAAGAAAATTGAAATAGTTTGGTCACTTGAAAAGTCATGAAAGTTTAGAGAAAACAATAATGGAGGGCTATATGCCCGGGAAGAGAGGAAGAGGAAGGCCAAAGAGAAGATGAGTGTACGATGTGGCGCATGATCTCCAGATGTGTGTATCGGATGAGGGACTTCTTGCTTATAATCGAGAAGATTTCCGGAAGGTTGTTATGGGAGCGAGGTTCTGCAAAGGATATGCATCTGAATGAATGAATGAATGAATGAATGAATGAATGAATGAATGAATGAATGAATTAATTAATTAATTAATATAATCATACATACGAAAGGATAAATGAAAAGACAGGCAGGCAGGCAGTCGAATACACAGATGACAGACGGACGGACGGACGGATGGATGCATTGGTCAATCGACAGACAGACGGACAGACAGACATACAAATAGTCTGATAGACAAATAGATAGCCAGATAGACAGACAGGCCAGCAGTTTGGTAGCTAGGGCTCCCTGGCCAAGGGGGTTAACGACGTTTATTGTGGGAAAAAGTGCTTGGCGAGATTCGGCAGCGGATCTCGCTGCGCTGGTAACTTACGGGGGAAGGTGAACCGGTCGTTCAGAAAGCAATGGCAATCTACTGAAAGTAAAACTTGCCTAGTACATCAACAGCGGCTGAAAAATGCTGGTGTTGTCTGCAATATCTTGTAAGAGATATGCTACATTTAAAAAAAAAAATAGCTATTCAGGTAGGTAGGTATGGAGATACCTAGGTAGCTATGTAGGTAGGTAGGTAGGTGGGTAGGTAGGTAGGTATGGAGACACGTAGGTAGTTAGGTAGGTAGGTAGGTAGGTATGGAGATACGTAGATAGCTAAGTAGGTAGGTACGTATGGAGATACGTAGGTAGCTGGTTAGGTAGGTAGGTAGATATAGAGATGCGTAGGTAGCTGGGTAGGTAGGTAGATAGGTAGGTAGGTACGGAGATACGTAGGTAGGTAGTTAGGTAGGTTGGTTGGCTGGCTGGGTGGTAGGTAGGTAGGTAGGTAGGTAGGTAGGTAGGAAGGTAGGTCTATAAGCAAATGTATTTATTGATGTGTGTATTCCTTTGTTGAGAAATAAGTAGGCAGTTAGGTACATATTTATGTAGGCATTGGTAGGTAGTTACGAAGGTATGTATGATAGTAAGTAAGCAGGCAGGTAGATAGATAATTAGGTAAATAGGTATGAAAGTATGCAGGCACATGGGGAAAGTAGGCAGGTAGGCAAGAAGTCAGGAAGGTAAGTAGATACATACACAATAAACTACACTTACCTCTGTGGAAACTATCAGCATTCAGCTAATTACAGCCAGTAATTGCAGAGAGCTACAATGCCTAAGCTTTATAAGAACCAACACAAAGGAGCATTCACAACAAGACGTAATCATGAGAGACATAAACAAGCTCTGGACATGTATTCGGCTGCGATAGCTGGTGTTGTCAACGTGTTTATTCAATGTAACGTAATCTTTTTACAATGCTTCTTTGTAAAATGTATTTTTGTGTTCAGAATGTTAATGTTTTGGCAAAATAGATGTGAAAAGTGTTGACAACGTAACGAGCTGTCGTATACATGTCGTCTGTGAATAATATGGTTATTTATTGTTCCAGACAAAAGATGTGTAATCTTTCATCTTTATTATGACTGCGCTCCTGCATGTTGATTCAGTGGCGTGTCTTTCAAAACCATCCACTTGGGTATAGAGGTTAAAAGTGCATTAACCTCTTTCCCGTAGCTCTGGCAAAGAAAAGAATAATATAATTTAATAACAGATAAAGCTCTTTTTCTGTGATATTCTAAAGCGTTCACTATGGCTAGGTTTTGATATGTTTGAAATAATGTGACTAGTTATCTTCCTGTTTGCTCTTGCGTTGTAGTGGTACCGTAGGGTTTAGTTGGGTTTTCATTGTAGGGGTATCTGAAGTCCTGTTAGTCTGAATTCTTCTACCACTGGATGTAAAGATACTTTAGGTCTTTATTGGGTTTTTCTCTTATACCTTTGGTTGAATGTTGTTTGGTCTTTCCTATTCTATATGTGTTGTGGTTCTACAGTATGTTTAGCCTTGTCTCTTCTACCTGTGTTATAGTTATTCACTTTTGTCCTTCCTCTTCACCCCTGATTATAATCTTGGTTGTAGATCTACCCGCGATGTTAGTCGTTTCTCTTCTACCTTTGATAATACATTTACCCATCTTTGTTATTTAGTTTGTCCTTTTCTTCCCCAGATTGTATATCTTTCCTGGGTGTTAATAAGACTTTGCTCTTATACCCATGAATTGAGGGTAGCTTTTGATGTTACATGTACATGGGGATACCACACATACATATACAAATACTCTCGGTCTTTCTTTCTCTCTTCGTCTCTCTTTCTCTCTTCTTTCTCTTCTCTCTATATCTATCTATCTATCTCTATGTGTGTGTGTGGGGGATGTGTGGTGGGTGGGGAATGTGTGGGTGGGTGGGGGATGTGTCTTATAACATGGTAATATGCGTTGTTTATGTTTACAACATTCATTTGACATTGTTTTTCCTATGTATCATGCACTATTGATGAACGAAAGATGAGTGATTGGAAGGGCAGAATGTAAGACCAATGCGTGCCCAATTTGTTACCCTTCGATTCTATTCTATATTTGCATATCCTTTACAGGACATCACTGTCAACATCAGCATCTTTCAGCTGATTGTTGATTTCTTGGCAAGATTACGCTCAGTAGTTTGCCATTGCTTTCTGAGCGGCCGTAAGTTGCCGACGCGATTCGAACCACTGCTGATTCTCACCGTCGTCACGTTACCTACGAGAGTATACGAGATTACGGAGAAAAGTTGCTAACCTCTAGGCCAGGAAGCCGGCTACCCTTCGATAATAAAGTTAAATCTATCAAATCAGCTCTCTCTCTCTCTCTCTCTCTCTCTCTCTCTCTCTCTCTCTCTCTCTATCTCTCTCTCTCTCTCTCTCTCTCTCTCTCTCTCTCTCTCTCTCTCTCTCTCTCTCTCTCGAGTCACTGAATAACCTTCTACGACAGAAAACAGATCTAGACTACTGAAAGTACTACTAATCTAAGCCTACTCCACACATGGCATGTGCCGCGGACAGTGGTAAAGTAATTACAAATAGGTGTTTAAGCTGGTTTTTGCCCAGTCTTTCTTCACAGCTCTTGCAGTCCTGTTTGCTTCGCCGGTGATATACCCCGTGTGATGATGTACGCCATGGAAATATACTACTTCTATGAGTGCATATCAATACTTAATAATGGAATTTATCGCACTAAAAGGACCTCATGGGATCTCTCAGCATGTGTATTTTTCTGTAATGATCTTTTTTTTAAACATGACGTGATATCAAACTTGAATTATGTTCCCCTGTTTCGCGTGACCGGCTATCCAGTGTATCTGTACTTGTCACCCAGTCTTTTAAGCGAGGCAGCAAATATTTATTAATTGCCGTCACCGCAGTGAAACTTAGAGTAGTAGATCTCCAGTTTATATCATTAGCCTTCGTTGTACATTTTGTTGGGCTGTATCATGACTATAGCTTGATGTTGCCTGTCCATAAGGATTTTTAACGTATCCTAGCTCTTTATCTTCAGCTCTCAACTTTGTCCACGATATGGTTTTCAATAGAATCTTATATCGGTGGGAATACAGCAGGGGTTGTGATTCTTACACTTGACCCGATTTCTCGATCTCTTGATTTTAGGAGAAGAAATAAATTGGAGAACTTGGTGACAACTGGCAAGATTGGGGGGAAGAGAACAAAGGGAAGGCAGCGAAGTAATTACCTGGATGGCTTGGCCACGTGGTATGGTCGAGACAAGAACACAGAGCTGATCTACGAATCTGGTGGCGCGTGAGATGGCGAAACATGGTAGTCCACGCTTATCGGCGTGGCACATGATGAATCAATGAGTAGCTACTCTGCCGCCGGCATTAGATATGAGTGATTGGAACACACGGGTCAAGCAACATTGCGTGCTGCAGACAGCGGAGAGCGCACGTTATAATCACATTTTTAAATATCAAAATAAACTTGTAAATATGAAAAAATATTCACGCTTTTGTCAGGAACACAAGGACGACAGCAGGATACAGGATAGGGACTCCTACTGGCTATTGTTACTTGTGTGAGCTGTTAGCAGGGTCGGATTTGTTGTCTTTCAACCTGTTTGCTCTTATTGTGTGAAAAAAAGGAGGGAGAGAGATGGAGAAAAGGGAGAGAGGCGAGATAGGGGAAAGAAAAAGAGACGGGCGAGGTTAGAGAAATAGAGAGTTGTTACTTGTTTGAGCTGTCACCCGGGTCAGAATTGTTAACTTTTGACCTGCTCGCTCTTATTGTGTGAGAGAAAGGGAGGGAAAAAGGACGGATACAGAGGAGAGAAAGAGAGAGAGAGAGAGAGAGAGAGAGAGAGAGAGAGAGAGAGAGAGAGAGAGAGAGAGGACAGAGAGACATAGAGAGGTGTTACTTGTCAGAGCTGTCAGCCGGTCAGATTTGTTGCCATTCAGTTGTGGTAAAGCTGTAAGTCATTTAGTAGTCGCCATGCTATAGTCTTGCATTAGTAGTTCTATGTAGTCATTCAGTAGTATCCAGGTGTACTCGTTCAATAGTAATAATGCTGTAGTCATTCATGTGTTGTCAGCCTGGAATAATTCAGTATTCGTCATGCTGTAGCAATTCAGTAGTAGTCATGTGTAGCCATTCAGTAGTAGTCATGTGTAGCCATTCAGTAGTAGTCATGCTATAGTAATTCAGTAGTAAGCTGGCTGTAGTCCTTCAGTAGTAGTCATGATGGTATCATTCAGTAGTAGTCATGTGTAGTCATTAAGTAGAAGTCATACTGTAGTCATTCAGTAGTAGTCATGCTGTAGTCATTCAGTATTCATCATGCTGTAGCCATTCAGTAGTAGTTATGTGTAGTCATTCAGTTATAGTGATGCTGTAGTCATTCAGTATTCATCATGCTGTAGCCATTCAGTAGTAGTTATGTGTAGTCATTCAGTAATAGTGATGCTGTAGTCATTCAGTATTCATCATGCTGTAGCCATTCAGTAGTAGTTATGTGTAGTCATTCAGTAGTAGTGATGCTGTAGTCATTCGGTAGTAGTCATACTGTAGTCATTTAGTAATAGTGATGCTGTATTCATTCAGTATTCATCATACTGTAGTCATTCAGTAGTAGTGATGCTGTAGTCATTCAGTAGTAGTCATACTGTAGTCATTCAGTATTCATCATGCTGTAGTCATTCAGTAGTAGTGATGCTGTAGTCATTCAGTAGTAGTCATGCTGTAGTCATTCAGTAGTAGTCATACTGTAGTCATTCAGTAGTAATCATGCTATAGTCATTCAGTAGTAGTTATGCTGTAGTCATTCAGTAGTAAGCTGGCTGTAGTCCTTCAGTAGTAGTCATACTGTAGTCATTCAGTAGTAGTCATGCTGTAGTCATTCAGTAGTAGTCATACTGTAGTCATTCAGTATTCATCATGCTGTAGTCATTCAGTAGTAGTGATGCTGTAGTCATTCAGTAGTAGTCATGCTGTAGTCATTCAGTAGTAGTCATGCTGTAGTCATTCAGTAGTAATCATGCTGTAGTCATTCAGTAGTAGTCATGCTGTAGTCATTCAGTAGTAGTCATGCTGTAGTCATTCAGTAGTAAGCTGGCTGTAGTCATTCAGTAGTAGTCATGCTGTAGTCATTCAGTAGTAATCATGCTGTAGTCATTCAGTAGTAATCATGCTGTAGTCATTCAGTAGAAGTCATGCTGTAGTCATTCAGTAGTAGTCATGCTGTAGTCAATCAGTAGTAAGCTGGCTGTAGTCCTTCAGTAGTAGTCATACTGTAGTCATTCAGTAGTAGTCATGCTGTAGTCATTCAGTAGTAGTCATACTGTAGTCATTCAGTATTCATCATGCTGTAGTCATTCAGTAGTAGTGATGCTGTAGTCATTCAGTAGTAGTCATGCTGTAGTCATTCAGTAGTAATCATGCTGTAGTCATTCAGTAGTAGTCATACTGTAGTCATTCAGTAGTAGTCATGCTGTAGTCATTCAGTAGTAGTCATGCTGTAGTCATTCAGTAGTAGTCATGCTGTAGTCATTCAGTAGTAGTCATGCTGTAGTCATTCAGTAGTAGTCATACTGTAGTCCTTCAGTAGTAGTCATACTGTAGTCATTCAGTAGTAGTCATGCTGTAGTCATTCAGTAGTAGTCATACTGTAGTCATTCAGTATTCATCATGCTGTAGTCATTCAGTAGTTGTGATGCTGTAGTCATTCAGTAGTAGTCATGCTGTAGTCATTCAGTAGTAGTCATACTGTAGTCATTCAGTAGTAATCATGCTATAGTCATTCAGTAGTAGTTATGCTGTAGTCATTCAGTAGTAAGCTGGCTGTAGTCCTTCAGTAGTAGTCATGATGTTGTCATTCAGTAGTAGTCATGTATAGTCATTCAGTAGTAGTCATACTGTAGTCAATCAGTACATAATACTGTAGTCATTCAGTAGTAGTCATGCTGTAGTCATTCAGTAGTAGTGATGCTGTAGTCATTCAGTAGTAGTCATGCTGTAGTCATTCAGTAGTAGTCATACTGTAGTCATTCAGTAGTAGTCATGATGTAGTCATCTAGTAGTAGTCATGCTGTAGTTATTCAGTAGTAGTCATACTGTAGTCATTCAGTATTCATCATGCTGTAGTCATTCAGTAGTAGTGATGCTGTAGTCATTCAGTAGTAGTCATGCTGTAGTCATTCAGTAGTAGTCATAATGTAGTCATTCAGTATTCATCATTCTGTAGTCATTCAGTATTAGTGATGCTGTAGTCATTCAGTAGTAGTGATGCTGTAGTCATTCAGTAGTAGTCATACTGTAGTCATTCAGTAGTAGTCATACTGTAGTCATTCAGTAGTAGTCATACTGTAGTCATTCAGTAGTAGTCATACTGTAGTCATTCAGTAGTAGTCATACTGTAGTCATTAAGTAGTAGTGATGATGTAGTCATTCAGTAGTAGTTATGCTGTAGTCATTCAGTAATAAGCTGGCTGTAGTCCTTCAGTAGTAGTCATGATGGTGTCATTCAGTAGTAGTCATGTGTAGTCATTCAGTAGAAGTCATACTGTAGTCATTCAGTATTCATCATGCTGTAGTCATTCAGTAGTAGTTATGTTGTAGTCATTCAGTAATAGTGATGCTGTAGTCATTCAGTAGTAGTCATACTGTAGTCATTCAGTAGTAGTCATGCTGTAGTCATTCAGTATTCATCATGCTGTAGTCATTCAGTAGTAGTTATGTTGTAGTCATTCAGTAATAGTGATGCTGTAGTCATTCAGTAGTAGTTATGTTGTAGTCATTCAGTAATAGTGATGCTGTAGTCATTCAGTAGTAGTCATACTGTAGTCATTCAGTAGTAGTCATGCTGTAGTCATTCAGTATTCATCATGCTGTAGTCATTCAGTAGTAGTCATACTGTAGTCATTCAGTAGTAGTGATGCTGTAGTCATTCAGTATTCATCATGCTGTAGTCATTCAGTATTCATCATACTGTAGTCATTCAGTAGTAGTCATACTGTAGTCATTCAGTAGTAGTGATGCTGTAGTCATTCAGTAGTAGTCATACTGTAGTCATTCAGTATTCATCATGCTGTAGTCATTCAGTAGTAGTGATGCTGTAGTCATTCAGTAGTATTCATACTGTAGTCATTCAGTTGTAGTCATACTATAGTCATTCAGTAGTAGTTATGCTGTAGTCATTCAGTAGTAAGCTGGCTGTAGTTCTTCAGTAGTAGTCATGATGTTGTCATTCAGTAGTAGTCATGTGTAGTCATTCAGTAGTAGTCATACAATAGTCATTCAGTATTCATAGTACTGTAGTCATTCAGTAGTAGTGATGCTGTAGTCATTCAGTAGTAGTCACGCTGTAGTCATTCAGTAGTAGTCATACTGTAGTCATTCAGTATTCATCTTGCTGTAGTCATTCAGTAGTAGTCATGATGTAGTCGTCTAGTAGTAGTCATGCTGTAGTTATTCAGTAGTAGTCATACTGTAGTCATTCAGTATTTATCATCCTGTAGTCATTCAGTAGTAGTGATGCTGTAGTCATTCAGTAGTAGTCATACTGTAGTCATTCAGTATTCATCATCCTGTAGTCATTCAGTAGTAGTGATGCTGTAGTCATTCAGTAGTAGTCATACTGTAGTCATTCAGTAGTAGTCAGGCTGTAGTCATTCGGTAGTAGTCAGGCTGTAGTCATTCAGTATTCATCTTGATGTAGTCATTCACTATTAGTTATGCTGAAGTCATTCAGTAGTAGTCATGCTGTAGTCATTCAGTAGTAGTGAAGCTGTAGTCATTCAGTAGTAGTCATAATGTAGTCATTCAGTAGTAGTCATACTGTAGTCATTCAGTATTCATCATGCTGTAGACATTCAGTAGTAGTCATGTTGTAGTCATCTAGTAGTAGTCATGCTGTAGTCATTCAGTAGTAGTCATGCTGTAGTCAATCAGTATTCATCTTGCTGTAATCATTCAGTAGTAGTCATACTGTAGTGATTCAGTAGTAGTCATTCTGTAGTCATTCAGTTGTAGTCATACTGTAGTCATTCAGTAGTAGTCATACTGTAGTAATTCAGTAGTAGTTATGCTGTAGTCATTCAGTAGTAGTCATACTGTAGTCATTCAGTATTCATCCTGCTGTAGTCATTCAGTAGTAGTTATGCTGAAGTCATTCAGTAGTAGTCATACTGTAGTCAATCAGTAGTAGTCATACTGTAGTCATTCAGTAGTAGTCATACTGTAGTCATTCAGTGGCAGTCATACTGTAGTCATTCAGTAGTAGTCATACTGTAGTCATTCAGTAGTAGTCATACTGTAGTCATTCAGTAGTAGTTATGCTGAAGTCATTCAGTAGTAGTCATTCTGTAGTCATTCAGTTGTAGTCATACTGTAGTCATTCAGTAGTAGTGATGCTGTAGTCATTCAGTAGTAGTCAGGCTGTAGTCATTCGGTAGTAGTCAGGCTGTAGTCATTCAGTATTCATCTTGCTGTAGTCATTCAGTAGTAGTCATGCTGTTGTCATTCAGTAGTAGTCATGCTGTAGTCATTCAGTAGTAGTTATGCTGTATTCATTCAGTAGTAGTTATGCTGTAGTCATTCAGTAGTAGTTATGATGTAGTCATTCAGTAGTAGTCATGCTGTAGCCATTCAGTAGTAGTCATACTGTAGTCATTCAGTAGTAGTCATGCTGTAGTCATTCAGTAGTAGTCATGCTGTAGTCATTCAGTAGTATTCATGTTGTTGTCATCTAGTAGTAGTCATGCTGTAGTCATTCAGTAGTAGTCATACTGTAGTCATTTAGTGGTAATCATACTGTAGTCATAGTAGTAGTCATACTGTAGTCATTCAGTGGTAGTCATGCTGTTGTCATTCAGTAGTAGTCATGCTGTAGTCATTCAGTAGTAGTTATGATGTAGTCATTCAGTAGTAGTCAGGCTGTAGTCATTCGGTAGTAGTCAGGCTGTAGTCATTCAGCATTCATCTTGCTGTAGTCATTCAGTAGTAGTCATGCTGTTGTCATTCAGTAGTAGTCATGCTGTAGTCATTCAGTAGTAGTTATGCTGTAGTCATTCAGTAGTAGTTATACTGTAGTCATTCAGTAGTAGTTATGATGTATTCATTCAGTAGTAGTCATGCTGTAGGCATTCAGTAGTAGTCATACTGTAGTCATTCAGTACATAATACTGTAGTCATTCAGTAGTAGTCATGCTGTAGTCATTCAGTAGTAGTGATGCTGTAGTCATTCAGTAGTAGTCATGCTGTAGTCATTCAGTAGTAGTCATACTGTAGTCATTCAGTAGTAGTCATGATGTAGTCATCTAGTAGTAGTCATGCTGTAGTTATTCAGTAGTAGTCATACTGTAGTCATTCAGTATTCATCATGCTGTAGTCATTCAGTAGTAGTGACGCTGTAGTCATTCAGTAGTAGTCATGCTGTAGTCATTCAGTAGTAGTCATACTGTAGTCATTCAGTATTCATCATGCTGTAGTCATTCAGTAGTAGTGATGCTTTAGTCATTCAGTAGTAGTGATGCTGTAGTCATTCAGTAGTAGTCATACTGTAGTCATTCAGTAGTAGTCATACTGTAGTCATTCAGTAGTAGTCATACTGTAGTCATTCAGTAGTAGTCATACTGTAGTCATTCAGTAGTAGTCATACTGTAGTCATTAAGTAGTAGTGATGATGTAGTCATTCAGTAGTAGTTATGCTGTAGTCATTCAGTAATAAGCTGGCTGTAGTCCTTCAGTAGTAGTCATGATGGTGTCATTCAGTAGTAGTCATGTGTAGTCATTCAGTAGAAGTCATACTGTAGTCATTCAGTATTCATCATGCTGTAGTCATTCAGTAGTAGTTATGTTGTAGTCATTCAGTAATAGTGATGCTGTAGTCATTCAGTAGTAGTCATACTGTAGTCATTCAGTAGTAGTCATGCTGTAGTCATTCAGTATTCATCATGCTGTAGTCATTCAGTAGTAGTTATGTGTAGTCATTCAGTAATAGTGATGCTGTAGTCATTCAGTAGTAGTTATGTTGTAGTCATTCAGTAATAGTGATGCTGTAGTCATTCAGTAGTAGTCATACTGTAGTCATTCAGTAGTTGTCATGCTGTAGTCATTCAGTATTCATCATGCTGTAGTCATTCAGTAGTAGTCATACTGTAGTCATTCAGTAGTAGTGATGCTGTAGTCATTCAGTATTCATCATGCTGTAGTCATTCAGTATTCATCATACTGTAGTCATTCAGTAGTAGTCATACTGTAGTCATTCAGTAGTAGTGATGCTGTAGTCATTCAGTAGTAGTCATACTGTAGTCATTCAGTATTCATCATGCTGTAGTCATTCAGTAGTAGTGATGCTGTAGTCATTCAGTAGTATTCATACTGTAGTCATTCAGTTGTAGTCATACTATAGTCATTCAGTAGCAGTTATGCTGTAGTCATTCAGTAGTAAGCTGGCTGTAGTCCTTCAGTAGTAGTCATGATGTTGTTCATTCAGTAGTAGTCATGTGTAGTCATTCAGTAGTAGTCATACAATAGTCATTCAGTATTCATAGTACTGTAGTCATTCAGTAGTAGTGATGCTGTAGTCATTCAGTAGTAGTCACGCTGTAGTCATTCAGTAGTAGTCATACTGTAGTCATTCAGTATTCATCTTGCTGTAGTCATTCAGTAGTAGTCATGATGTAGTCGTCTAGTAGTAGTCATGCTGTAGTTATTCAGTAGTAGTCATACTGTAGTCATTCAGTATTTATCATCCTGTAGTCATTCAGTAGTAGTGATGTTGTAGTCATTCAGTAGTAGTCATACTGTAGTCATTCAGTATTCATCATCCTGTAGTCATTCAGTAGTAGTGATGCTGTAGTCATTCAGTAGTAGTCATACTGTAGTCATTCAGTAGTAGTCAGGCTGTAGTCATTCGGTAGTAGTCAGGCTGTAGTCATTCAGTATTCATCTTGATGTAGTCATTCACTGTTAGTTATGCTGAAGTCATTCAGTAGTAGTCATGCTGTAGTCATTCAGTAGTAGTGATGCTGTAGTCATTCAGTAGTAGTCATAATGTAGTCATTCAGTAGTAGTCATACTGTAGTTATTCAGTATTCATCATGCTGTAGACATTCAGTAGTAGTCATGTTGTAGTCATCTAGTAGTAGTCATGCTGTAGTCATTCAGTAGTAGTCATGCTGTAGTCAATCAGTATTCATCTTGCTGTAATCATTCAGTAGTAGTCATACTGTAGTGATTCAGTAGTAGTCATTCTGTAGTCATTCAGTTGTAGTCATACTGTA
The DNA here is from genome assembly GCA_014155875.1 of Cepaea nemoralis. Lineage (NCBI taxonomy): Eukaryota > Metazoa > Mollusca > Gastropoda > Stylommatophora > Helicidae > Cepaea > Cepaea nemoralis. The sequence continues at coordinate 522,868 of JACEFZ010014140.1, read as the reverse complement.
GTCATTCAGTAGTAGTCATACTGTAGTAATTCAGTAGTAGTTATGCTGTAGTCATTCAGTAGTAGTCATACTGTAGTCATTCAGTATTCATCCTGCTGTAGTCATTCAGTAGTAGTTATGCTGAAGTCATTCAGTAGTAGTCATACTGTAGTCAATCAGTAGTAGTCATACTGTAGTCATTCAGTAGTAGTCATTCTGTAGTCATTCAGTGGTAGTCATACTGTAGTCATTCAGTAGTAGTCATACTGTAGTCATTCAGTAGTAGTCATACTGTAGTCATTCAGTAGTAGTTATGCTGAAGTCATTCAGTAGTAGTCATTCTGTAGTCATTCAGTTGTAGTCATACTGTAGTCATTCAGTAGTAGTGATGCTGTAGTCATTCAGTAGTAGTCAGGCTGTAGTCATTCGGTAGTAGTCAGGCTGTAGTCATTCAGTATTCATCTTGCTGTAGTCATTCAGTAGTAGTCATGCTGTTTGTCATTCAGTAGTAGTCATGCTGTAGTCATTCAGTAGTAGTTATGCTGTATTCATTCAGTAGTAGTTATGCTGTAGTCATTCAGTAGTAGTTATGATGTAGTCATTCAGTAGTAGTCATGCTGTAGGCATTCAGTAGTAGTCATACTGTAGTCATTCAGTAGTAGTCATGCTGTAGTCATTCAGTAGTAGTCATGCTGTAGTCATTCAGTAGTAGTCATGCTGTAGTCATTCAGTAGTATTCATGTTGTTGTCATCTAGTAGTAGTCATGCTGTAGTCATTCAGTAGTAGTCATACTGTAGTCATTTAGTGGTAATCATACTGTAGTCATAGTAGTAGTCATACTGTAGTCATTCAGTGGTAGTCATGCTGTTGTCATTCAGTAGCAGTCATGCTGTAGTCATTCAGTAGTAGTCATACTGTAGTCATTCAGTAGTAGTCATACTGTAGTCATTCAGTAGTAGTTATGCTGAAGTCATTCAGTAGTAGTCATTCTGTAGTCATTTAGTTGTAGTCATACTGTAGTCATTCAGTAGTAGTGATGCTGTAGTCATTCAGTAGTAGTCAGGCTGTAGTCATTCGGTAGTAGTCAGGCTGTAGTCATTCAGTATTCATCTTGCTGTAGTCATTCAGTAGTAGTCATGCTGTTGTCATTCAGTAGTAGTCATGCTGTAGTCATTCAGTAGTAGTTATGCTGTATTCATTCAGTAGTAGTTATGCTGTAGTCATTCAGTAGTAGTTATGATGTAGTCATTCAGTAGTAGTCATGCTGTAGGCATTCAGTAGTAGTCATACTGTAGTCATTCAGTAGTAGTCATGCTGTAGTCATTCAGTAGTAGTCATGCTGTAGTCATTCAGTAGTAGTCATGCTGTAGTCATTCAGTAGTATTCATGTTGTTGTCATCTAGTATTAGTCATGCTGTAGTCATTCAGTAGTAGTCATACTGTAGTCATTTAGTGGTAATCATACTGTAGTCATAGTAGTAGTCATACTGTAGTCATTCAGTGGTAGTCATGCTGTTGTCATTCAGTAGTAGTCATGCTGTAGTCATTCAGTAGTAGTTATGCTGTAGTTATTCAGTAGTAGTCAGGCTGTAGTCATTCGGTAGTAGTCAGGCTGTAGTCATTCAGCATTCATCTTGCTGTAGTCATTCAGTAGTAGTCATGCTGTTGTCATTCAGTAGTAGTCATGCTGTAGTCATTCAGTAGTAGTTATGCTGTAGTCATTCAGTAGTAGTTATACTGTAGTCATTCAGTAGTAGTTATGATGTAGTCATTCAGTAGTAGTCATGCTGTAGGCATTCAGTAGTAGTCATACTGTAGTCATTCAGTAGTAGTCATGCTGTAGTCATTCAGTAGTAGTCATGCTGTAGTCATTCAGTAGTAGTCATGCTGTAGTCATTCAGTAGTATTCATGTTGTTGTCATCTAGTAGTAGTCATGCTGTAGTCATTCAGTAGTAGTCATGCTGTAGTCATTCAGTATTCATCATGCTGTAGTCATTCAGTAGTAGTCATACTGTAGTCATTATGTAGTAGTCATGCTGTAGTCATTCAGTAGTAGTCATACTGTAGTCATTCAGTAGTAGTTATGATGTAGTCATTCAGTAGTAGTCATGCTGTAGGCATTCAGTAGTAGTCATACTGTAGTCATTCAGTAGTAGTCATGCTGTAAGTCATTCAGTAGTAGTCATGCTGTAGTCATTCAGTAGTAGTCATGCTGTAGTCATTCAGTAGTATTCATGTTGTTGTCATCTAGTAGTAGTCATGCTGTAGTCATTCAGTAATAGTCATGCTGTAGTCATTCAGTAGTAGTCATGTTGTTGTCATCTAGTAGTAGTCATGCTGTAGTCATTCAGTATTCATCATGCTGTAGTCATTCAGTAGTAGTCATGCTGTAGTCATTCAGTAGTAGTCATACTGTAGTCATTCAGTAGTAGTAGTCATGCTGTAGTCATTCAGTAGTTGTCATGCTGTAGTCATTCAGTAGTAGTCATGCTGTAGTCATTCAGTAGTATTCATGTTGTTGTCATCTAGTAGTAGTCATGCTGTAGTCATTCAGTAGTAGTCATGCTGTAGTCATTCAGTATTCATCATGCTGTAGTCATTCAGTAGTAGTCATACTGTAGTCATTCAGTAGTAGTCATGCTGTAGTCATTCAGTAGTAGTCATACTGTAGTCATTCAGTAGTAGTAGTGATGATGTAGTCATTCAGTAGTAGTCAGGCTGTAGTCATTCAGTAGTAGTCGTGTGTAGTCATTCAGTAGTTGTCAGACTGTAATAATTTAGCAATAGGCGTGCCTAGTCACTCAGTAGTAGTCACTGGGTCACGGCTGCTTTGACGTGACTCTGTATCTGTGAATGTGCACGAGGAATCGTTCTGGGAAGTAAACGCGGCTGAATTGAAATTGACCAGATGTCTCAAGTAGTGATATTTGTGTTGGTGTGTGGGTGGGTGTGTGGGTGTGGTGTGGTGTGTGGGTTTGTATGTGTGAATTGTGTGTGTGAGTGTGTGGGTGTGGGTTTGTGTGGTTGTGTGTGGGTGTTTGTGTGGGTGTGTGTGGGTGTGTATGTGGATTTGTGTGTTTGGGTGTTTGTGCGGGTGTGTGTCTGGATGTGTGTGGGTGTGTGGGTGTGTATGGGTGTGTTTTGGCGTGTGTTTGGATGTTGGTGTGTGAGTGAGTGTGTGTGTGAGTGGGTGTGTGGGTGTGGGTGTGTGAGTGAGTGTGTGTGTGGGTGTGCTCATGTCGGTGTGTGAATGAGTGTGTGTGTGTGTGTATGTGGGTGGGTGTGTAGTTGTGGGTGTGTGAGTGAGTGTGTGTGTTTGGGTGGGTGTGTGGATGTGGATGTGTGAGTAAGTGTGTGAGTGGGTTGGTGTGATGGTGTGGTTGTGTGAGTGAGTGCGTGTGTGTGTGGGTGTGTATGTGTGGGTGTGTGGTTGTGTCGGTGTGTGTGTGTGGTTGTGGTGTCTATGTATGTGTGTGTGTGTGTTAATGTGCGTGGGTGTGTGTAAGGTGTGTGTGGGTGTGTGAGTGTGCGTGTGCGTGTGGTTGTGCGTGGGTGTCTGTGTATGGTGTGTGTGGGTGTGATTGTGGATGTGTATATTTGGGTGTGTGTGGGCGTGTGTGGGAGTGTGAATATGTGTGAGTGTGTATGGGTTTTTGTGGGTGTGTATGTGTGTTTGTGTGGATGTGTGTGGGCGTTTGTGTGTGGGTGTGGAGGTTTGTGTGGGTGTGTGTGGGCGTGTGTGGGCGTGTGTGTTTTTCTGGGTGTGTGAGTGTGTGTGGGTGGGTGGGTGTGGGTGTGTGAGTGAGTGTGTTTGTAGGTGTGTGTGGTGTGTTTGTATGTGGTGTGTGTGTGGGTGTGAGTCTGTGTCTGGGTGTGGGTGTAGGTAGTCGTGTGTTTGGGTGTGTAGGTGTGTTTGGGTGTGTGGGATTGTGTTTGGGGGTGTGTGCGTGTTTGGGTGTGGATGGTTATGTGCGTGTATTTGTGTTTGTGTGTGTTTTGGTGTGTATGGGTGTGTGTGTGTGCGGGTGTGTGGGTGTGGGTTATGTTGTTGTGTGCGGGTGTTTGGGAGTGTATGGGAGTGTGTGGGGGTGGGTTGGTGGGTCCGGATGTGTGGGTTGGTGGGTGTGTGAGTGGGTATGTTGGTGTGGGTGGTTGTGGGTGTGTGTGTGTCTTTGGGGGGTGAGTGAGTGTATGGGTGTGTGGGGCATTGTTATGTGTGTGAGTCTGTGTGTGTGTGGGTTTGTGTGTATGGGTGAGTTAGTGTGTGAATGGGTGTGTGTGTCTGGGTGTGTGTGGGTGTGTTTGGGTATGTATGTGGGTGTATGTGTGTATGGGTGTGTGTGGCTGTGTGTGCGGGTGTATGTGTGGGTGTGAGTGTGTGTGGGTGTATGTGTATGGGTGTATGTGTGTGGGTGTGTGTGGCTGTGTGTGTGGGTGTGTGCGTTGGTGGGTGTGTGTGGGTGTGTGTGTGTATGTGGGTGTGTGCTTGGCTGGGTGTGTGGGTGGTTGGGTGGGTGTGTGGGTTGGTGTGTATGTGGGTGGATGGGTTTGTGTATGTGGGTGTAGGTGTGTGGGTGTGTGTGTGTGTGTGTGTGTTGGGTGGGTGTGGGTGGGTGGGTGGTTGGGTTGGTGTTTGGGTGACTGTGTGTGTGTGTGTGTGTGTGTGTGTTGCCTTTTGCTCTGGATATGTGCACATGCTTTAGAATGAGTCATAGGGAAACTGGAGATAATGGAGACTGCGATTACCGGCGTCTGCTGCAGGCCAAACACTTGAAGAAGATCTCTCATGTCGTCACGCTGTGTGGTGGCTCCTCCTTCATACACTCCGACACACCGTCATTTCAGCCCTCAAACGCCCACACTGACCCGCCCAGATCAGTAGCCCTTTACATCATCATCATCATGTTTCAGGTCATTCACAGAGCGTCGTGCTCATCGCAGCAAGGAGACAAGCTCTCTCGATCCCGGGCCAGTTCTCCCGCCTCATGTACGCTCATTGCGAAACTGCAAATATCCTGTGTCCATCTTTGTGCTGGTCGACCGCTGTCTCTTCTATCAGGAACCATGGCTGCCGAAACTGTTATATACACAGCTCGGAATTCTGAGGTATGTAGGAAATTTTTTTTCTTCCAATTTTCATTTTCTCTTCATTCTTTCATTTGTTTTTTCATATTTTTATTCTTCTCGTCCTGTCGTCACGCTTTAATGTAGTCATAGGAGATCTCCGTGACTATATGTTGTGTTTTGTGAGTGTGTTTGTTTGCTGATGAAGGCTAATCGCCGCAACGTCCTGCATGTGTCGTAATTCTGTTATGCACTACTTTGTGTCATTTTATATTGTTTACATTTTCACAGCTTTACCACAGTTCCACCAAATTTTATACCATATTGTTAGAACTTTTTGGTAGCATGTAAATTCAAATGCTCAAATTTTCTTATTTAGCGGTTGTGAAATTGTCCACGGCTCACATCCAGATACTGCCACAGGAAAAATGCATTACCTCAAAAATATTTATCTGAACTTGATTGCTGGTATTATGTTACAGGTTCTTAATCTCCGCATTATAGCTTCTTTCATTATCATATAACTACTTCGTTAAAAGAAAGAAAGAAAGAGAGAGAGAGAGAGAGAGAGAGAGGAGAGAGAGAGAGAGAGAGAGAGAGAGAGAGAGAGAGAGAGAGAGAGAGAGAGAGAGAGAGAGGAGAGAGAGAGAGAGAGAGAGAGAGAACGAGCGAACGACCGAACAGACTTTATTTTCAAAGGGTAACAATTTGGCACGCAGGCCCGTCTTACATTCGGCCCTTCCAATCACTCATCTTTCTGTCATCAACAGTGCATAGGAAAAAACATTGTCAAATGAATTTTGTAAACATAAACAATGCATATTACTATGTTACGAGGCACATCCACCACCCACCCACACATACCCCATTCACTCCAACTCCCCCCAACCAACCACACACATAACCCACACACACATTCACAAACACACACCTCCCATCCACGCACACACAAGCCACACACACATCCCCAACCCATACATTCATCCCCTCACACATCACTAGACACATGTACTTATCCCTCAACCACTAACACCCACACATCCCTCACCCACTCATCAACACATACATCTCCTATCTACCCACCCACACTCACACACCCCAACCACCCATCTAAACACACATCCCCCACCCTCACACACATCCTTTATCCACACCCAGCTCCCCTCCCACACAACACCACACCCACACACATCCCAAAGACACATCCCTCTCACACACACACACACATCTCCCCACACATCTCCTACCCATCCACACATCCCCCAACTACAATCACCCTCACTACTCATACATGCATCCTCCATCCAGCCACACACACCCCCACCCAGCCAGACATATACCCCACCCACACACACATCCCCAAATCCATCACCCACACACATCACGCACCCCTCCCCAAGCCCACACACACACCCCACACCCCCACACACATTCACCCACACATCTCTCACACACACTCCCCACCCATCCACCCAAACATCCCACACCCATACACATCCCTCACCCACACACACATCCCCAAACCCACAACCACCCCCAACTGCACACATCTCCCACCCACCACATATCCCCACACCCACATTTCCCCACCCACACATATATCCCCCAACCATCCCATAACCCACCAACAATCATCCACCCACATATCCTCCTCCACCCACTCACCCACAACCACCTAGCCAAACACACATCCCCACCCACACCACATCTCCCCGCCAACCCATACATCCCGCACGAACCCACCCACCAATCCCCCCCCCCCCTCCAATCCCCCAACCTACTATTATGATCAAACTCCCACACTTTACCCACGCATACAGTGACGATTGTCGTGAGCATTGTCGCAAAATTGTAAAGAAAATGGAGAAAAATTGTACATATACATTTTGTAACTTAAAAATTAGTGATGCAATTCAACTCTCTCTCTCTCTCTCTCTCTCTCTCTCTCTCTCTCTCTCTCTCTCTCTCTCTCTCGCTCTCGCTCTCTATCTCTCTCTTCTACACACACGCACGCACGCACACACACACACACACACACACACACATATATATATATATATATACATACACACACACACACACTCAGCAAACACACAAAACTTAAAATCTTCAACTCTTGTGTGATTCCAGTGTTAACGTATGGATGTGAAAGTTGGAAATCAACGGTAGCTGTAGATAAAAAATTAGACAATTTTGAGAACAAATGTATTAGAAGACTTCTAAACATCCACTGGACAGACTTCAGAACCAATTCGCAAATAAGACAAGAGACTAAGCAAGATACAGTATCCAATTTCATAAGAAGACAGCGTTGGAACTACATCGGCCATGTACTCAGAATGGACAAGACAAGACTCCCCTACCAAGCCCTCATATGATCACCGGTAGGGAAAAGAAAACGGGGAAGACCAAGAGAGACCCTGCGTAGAACCATCATTAGAGAAGGCTCATTCAATGGCCAAGTAAATATCCAAGATCTACAACAGGTAGCAGCGAACGAGTCAGGACTTCTGCCCTATGCGGCCGCCTTAGGCTCAAGAGGAAAGACTAAACTATATATATATATATATATATATAAATATGTATATATATATATATATATATATATATATATATATTTACACAGAACACACACACTCACACTCCCTTACTCACTCTTACTCACTAACTCTCTCACTCACTCTACAGTAGTGTACATGCGATTATATTATACATTATAAAATCAAGTGGCATACAAAATGATACCTCGTAATATGAAAGATGAGAATACATAAAAAATATTGAATAGCATGTTACATGACATGCGTGCGCTCAACTCTCTCTCCCTCCCTCCCTCTCTCTCTCTCTCTCTCTCTCTCTGTCTCTCTCTCTCTCTCTCTCTCTCTCTCTCTTAGACATACACACACTCTCACACTCATTCACTCTCTATCACTCACACTCACTAACTCTCTCACTCACTCTACAGTAATTTACATGTCTAATAAAAAGAGAGGAGAGAGAGAGAGAGAGAGAGGAGAGAGAGAGAGAGAGAGAGAGACGCGGAGGTTGACAGACAGACAGGTACGGTGGGAGAGCTAGAGGGAGAGAGAGATAGCGAGGGGAAGAGAGAGGGGGAGAGAGAAGGGAGAGAAAGAGAGAGGGAGAGATAGGGAGGGTGGAGAAAGAGAGGGAGCGAGAGAGGGGGAGAGAGAGAAGGAAAGAGGGGGGGAGAGAAAAAAGGAGAGAGAGAGAGAGGAGAGAGCGGGAGGCTGAGAATGGGGAGAGAGGGAGAAATAATGAGGGAGCGAGAGAGGGAGAGAGAGAAGAAAATTCGTGGTGGCTAGACACTCGTCCATGGTGCTGATGGATTTAACTAGCATCAGGAAGATTCGTGTTTGAAAACTTGTTCACAAGTGGACACAGCTGAAAATATGCACCAAGAAATATCTTCCAAAGTAAAGGCGGCGGCCAGCGATACTGACCGCACGACCTACCGACTACCGACTGGTCATCATCATCATCAAGTGCAATGCTGGCTGGCGTAGGCGTTCATGGCTCTTCACAGATCTCGGTCTTTGGTGTTGGGGATTAACTCCGCTGTTGATATTCCTCAATGCCACCATCGCAATCAATCCAGCATCATTTTTCTTGGTCGGCCTCTGCCTCTCTTCCCCTCGATCTTTCCGATTGGTCTATACAAATATGAGGCTAGCACCGCGTGCCGTTTACTTTACTTGTGTGCATATACATTAATGTGTATGTTCGAGTCTGTGCATGCTCATGTGTATGTGTCTGTGTGTGTGTGTGTGTGTGTGTGTGTGTGTGTGCGTGTATGTGCGTGTGTGTGTGTGTGTGTGTGTGCATATTACATAAGTAAAGTAGATAGTACACGACCTTATTCCTACAATCTTACCATAGAAATTGCTACGCTAGCATATTGTATGGGGATGGGGGTGGGGGTGGGGAATGTGTGTGTGGGTGGGGAGAGGTGTGTGGTGTGTTGGTTGGGGCTATGTGTGTGGTGTGTGGGTGGGGGATGTGTGTGTGGGTGGGATATGTGCGGGAGGGGGATGTGTCGGTTGGTGGGGTATGTATGTGTCCCTTGGTGTGTGTGTATGTGGTTAGGTGGGGGTGTGGGTGTGGGTGGGTTGATGTGTGAGTAGGTGGGAGATGGGCCTCATAACATGGTAATTTGTCTTATTTATTTTTACAACATTCATTTCACAATTTTTTTTTTCTTCCCATGTGAATGTATAATGCTCTTGATGAACGAAAGATGAGTGATTGGAAGGGCCGAATGTAAGACGGGCCTGCGTGCCCAATTTGTGACCCTTTAAAATAAAGTTAATTTGATTTGATTTGATTTGGTTTGATTTTATGTTTGGGTTGGCAGGCATTAATGTTATAATAACCTGGAAGTGAAGACAGTTCAGGAATAGCTGTCGAAAACGTCAAGAGCATTTAGTGTCTTACCAACTAGCACGGGCAATAAAGCTTCTCCACAGCCTTTGATCTTTGGCAGAAAGCATGAATGCATTTGTCTTAGCACAATATAAGATTGGCAGTAATATCCTCGGTCACCCTCTCTGGTGCCTGGTGGCCCAATGGTCACGTTTGAATTCCCTTCTGTGTGGGAGGATAAAGGGCCAGAAGATCGACTTCATTGCATCGGGATTTGTCCCATAGGGCTCGGCCTCTTTCCGCAGAGCGGAACACGAACTCCGATGCTCTGGATACCCCCGAGAAAACTGCATTCATGAACCGAATGGCAGTCTCGAAGTAAACCCACAACCTTCGGAGCTAGAGGTTGGCGGCGTAAATACTTTTCCACGGAGTCCCCATGTTGAACCAGTCTTGAGTGGGTACCTGTAAACTCCATTGGAACTAAAGACTGCCGGTGCGATACTGACTAGAGGCGTGGTGTATATATTGTGTTACCGAGATGTTTGTCAAGACCCATTGGTACACGATAGGCCATGTGTCAATAACACACTGCCCGCTTTAATTTTGCGGACATTTCTTAGAACATAAAATTATAGCTGGGTCTATCTTGGACGGAGGTTAAGTTTTACTTAGCATGTTCCTCCTTAGGATTCGAATATATAACCACCAGCTCTGTAGGCATGAGTGGCTGACTACTGTGCCACCTTTACATAGACATGAACACATTTAAATAAAGAACTGAAACCACGTTCTTCGCTAGTGCAATTCAGATTTAATTTCCATAATATAACTGTCTATATCAAATTTAAAACAATTTAATTGCCTTTATGAAATCAAACAATATAATTGTCCATATTAAATCAAACAATGTAAATATCCATATACAATTTCATTATGTATATCCATATACACTTATTTCATAAAATAATGTAACATGGACATACAATTTAAACGTGTGTAAGCTGTGCATCTTCAAATTATAAAAACAAAAATATCAGCTTTCAATGAACAAACAGTGTTAACTCACGCAATCAAAAACAGCCCATTCTAATAATTGACTCCCTTTGAAAGTTGAACATTAGACATCAAGTTTAACCCGTTCTCTCTCAGGCAGCTGTTCATTTCAGTCGTCCTTGTCTAGAAATTTGTTGCTTTAAAGTAAATAGTCTTTGAATGGTAAGAGTTACAGTAATAATATTATTGGACACCAGCAGCTAGAATGACAACTGGGATACTATGGGTTAATGTAACGACACAAAAAGCAGAAGTTTAGAATGGTAATATTTAACAAACAAACTTATGATGAGTTGCTGGGTATAAGGTGAGTCCGGTAAACTAAACAATTGATTTGAGACCAGAACCAACATCACAGCACTAGGGACATTCTCATGAGAGCTCCGTCCTCACATTCAACAACCAGAGAAGAGTCCAAATACTGATCGTACCAGTTGCAATGTGATTATACGTATATCCTTCTGGTCTTTCCTCGGAGTAGCGAGTGTCGGCCATATCCTGTTGCCATTCCCGACAATACTAATATATCCAGGCAATGATCATGTGCCGTCACCGTGTCGAAGGTGTTACGGACGCAGTTCGTAATCCTGCGTGCCTGCATTTGAAACACAGCTGAGTGCGATCTGGCAGCAGGCCCCCTTGCGTTGGTCTTTACTGTCGTTCGGAAAGCAATGGCAAATTACTAAACGTAAAATTGCCAAGAGATCACAACAGCATAAAATGTTGGTGTTGACTACAACGTCCTGTAAAGGATATGCAACTAACTAATGGTCATGTATGCGTTCTTGCACACTATTCACATGATTCCCAAACGGGGACCAGCACATCTGCCTTATCGTGCCCAGAACCTCAAACAGCAGTTCAGGCTCAGCCAATCTGTCCGGCTGCTCGTTTCTCACCACACCATCATGTCACCGAATACAGATCCATCGGATACTCCTTATCTTTAATATGTTTAAGTAAGATAAACATTTAAAATAAACTATTTCTCGCAAGGCCGGTGATTTCAATACGATAAACATTTTTTTAAAAAAAATATTTCTCGCTAAGGCAGAAATTTAGAAAGGCATACATGTCAACCAAACTTGTAGTAACACAAACATTATAAACTAACATATTTCTCGCCAACCCAACGGTTAGGTTAACTATTTATATCCACACACAAAAACGGTGTAGAGATTATCAAAGTCGTCCTGCGTACACTCTTTCTTGAACAGACGCTTAGTGAGCTTCTCCAGTCTCTTACAGTTCTTCTCCAGAAAGTCATCCTGCTTAAACTTCTTGTGTACATATTCTTTACAATCTAAAGACAGGTTTTCGAAGACGCTTTTGATCTCTGCTGCTGTCTCAGTGGAAGGGGGTGAACCTTTTCTTCGCCTGGCTTGAATCAGGGTGGCTTGCAGTGCCAACAGGGTAAGCATGAGTGTGGCGAAACTGTTCATCATGGCTGTTGATGGTCTGGTTGAGTTGGTTCCTGTTTAGATAACGACATGATAGAAATGCTCCTGCTTCTTATTTTTCTTCTTATCCTCCTCCCCCTCCTGTTTCTTCTTCTTCTTCTTCTTCTTCTTCTTCTTCTTCTTCTTCTTCTTCTTCTTCTTCTTCTTCTTCTTCTTCTTCTTCTTCTTGTTCTTCTGCTTCTTCTTCTTCCTCTTTTTCTTCTTCTTCTTCTTCTTCTTCTTCTTCTTCTTCTTCTTCTTCTTCTTCTTCTTCTTCTTCTTCTTCTTCTTCTTCTTCTTCTTCTTCTTCTTCTTCTTCTCCTCCTCCTCCTCCTCCTCCTCATCCTCTTTTTCTTTTTCTTCTTCTTCTTCTTCTTCTTCTTCTTCTTCTTCTTCTTCTTCTTCTTCTTCTTCTTCTTCTTCTTCTTCTTCTTCTTCTTCTTCTTCTTCTTCTCCTCCTCTCCTCCTCCTCATCCTCTTTTTCTTTTTCTTCTTCTTCTTCTTCTTCTTCTTCTTCTTCTTCTTCTTCTTCTTCTTCTTCTTCTTCTTCTTCTTCTTCTTTTGCTGTTGCTGCTGCTGCCTTTGTTGCGTCGTTCCTCTTTTGATGCGAGTGCGTCACACATACTTGCACTTCACAGGTCAGTGTATCCGACAATGGCATGTATTTGTGTATTGTTTCCTTCCTCTTGACAGAATCCACCCGAGGTAATGGGTTGTATCTACCCGTCAGTGGGTTTTCTTTCCTAGAAAATTGCTCATTACGGCAGCCTTAACGCCTACCCTTTGCAACTTTCAACTGCCGCGGGATTCTTAACGTTCATAATTTGCACATAAGACCTTCTATTTTGTGCCACTATCCTAGAAAGTTAGGTATGGAACACACTACCCATGAGATACGTGGGACATGTCATATCATTAGACACTAGCGGTTCTTGAAAATTCCCAGACCAATGCTAGGATTTCAACTCGTTATCTTCTTAACCTGAAGCGGACCCAGTTCCTCTCAGCCATTCCCCCAACCGCACATGTGATTTATAAAACATGTGCATTCGTGTGTACACGTTTGGTTGCTCATTTGGTTGCTGGATTTCGTACACTGAGCTTAAATTCTAAACCTGTGATCTACTGGAAGAGAGTGAAGCACCACATGAGATACTTGAGAACTGAAAACATCGTTGATACAATAACCACAAACTAAAATAATTTTAAACAATAAAAGTTCAAATCCTGGGATTCTGTGATAAGTAGCTTAATTTGTTCATTGTTTTTTTTTCTTTAATTTGTATTTCATTGTTGACATGTATTGTTCATCTTCCCATTCCTTTCATTGGGTTAGTATGCCGTAGTTTGGTCACCGTAGTGTCTTCCCCGCGCTTATATGTGAGGTTTTGTGTATTTGTTTGCTGATGAAGACTAGTCGCCGCAACGTAGTTTGTTTTCCGTAATTGTTATCGGTAAAGCTGCATTACTGTGTAAAGTGGTATTTAATACTGTGAATATGTCCGCAGGTTTACCACAGTTCCAGTCATTTTAGGCTTCTCCCTGGCGAAATGATTACACGGCTGGCCTCGCCCTCCGTTCCGTGAGTGGGAGAGAGAGAGAGAGAGAGAGAGAGAGAGAGAGAGAGAGAGAGAGAGAGAGAGATGAGAGAGTGTGTGTGTGTATGTGAGATAGAGAAAAGAGAGAGAGAGAGTTGAATTGCATCACCAATTTTTACGCTACACAATGTATATGTACAATTTTTTTCTCCATTTCTTACAATTTTTGCGAGAATGCTCACGACAATCGTCAGTGTCTCAACTTGTGTGTAAAGTGTGGGAGTTTGTTCTTGTTAGTTTCAGTGATCATGTGAGGCATCAAGTATGTGTCTAGATGTGAGGATGTGTGTGTGGTTGGGTGTGTAGGTGAGGGATGTGTGTGTGTGTGTGGGGGGGGGGGGGTGAATGTATGTGTGGAGGGGTTGTGTGAGGGGGATGTGTGTGGGTTGATGCGTGATGTGTGGATGGGTGAAGGGATGTGTGGTCGGCGGGTGATGTATGTGTGCGAGGGATGTGTGTGTGGGTGGGGATATTTGGGAGGATGTTTGGAAGTATGTGGGTGTTGGTTGGTTGGGGGTGTGTGTAGGGAATGTGTATTTGGGTGGATGAATGGGTGTGTGGGAGATGTGTGCGGGTGTGGGGGATGGTTGTTGGGTTGTGTCTGTGAATGGGATGTGTCTGTGTGTCTGAGTGTGTGAGTTTGGATGGGGTAAATGTGAGTGGGTGGAGGATTTATCTGTGGGTGGTGAGGATGTTTGTAGGTGTGGGATGTGTGGGTGGTGGGGAGATGTGTGTGTGGCTGAGAGATGTGTGGGCGGGGATGTGTATGGGGAATGCATGTTGGGGTGTGTGTGTGTTGGGGAATGCGTTTATGGTTGGGGTGTTGTGTGGGAGGGGAGATGTGTGAGGGATGGGGTAGGTGTGGGATGTGCGGGTGGATGAAGGATGTATGTGAGGATGAGGGATGTGTGTTTGGCTGGGTGGTTGGGTTGTGTGTGGGTGGGAGAGTAGATGAGAGATGCATGTGTTTATGGGTGGGTGGGTGATGTGTGGGTGTAAGTGGTTGATGGATGAGTACGTGAGTGGGTGGATGTGTGTGAGAGATGAGTGTATGGGTGGGGGATGTGTGTGTGTGTGGTGGGAAGGCGGATGTATGTGGGTGGGGTATATGTGAGGGTGGGGTGTGTGTGGGTGGATTGATGTGTGTGTTTGGATGAGGAATGTGTTGATGGGTGAGGATGTGTGTATGGATGGGGAGATATGTGTGTGTGAGTGTATGGGTGGTGAGATGTGTAGTTAAGGGTTTGTGATTGGGGATTGGAGATCGGGGGACGGGGGTTGGCGAGTGGGTGGGTGGAGGATTGTGGGAGGGTGAGTGTGTGTAGGTTGGGGGTGTGAGGGGATGTGTGTGTATGGGTGCGGGATGTGTGGGTGGGGGAGATTGTGTGGGTGGGTGATATGTGTGTAAGTGGTGGATGTGTGGGTGGGTGTGGGTTGTGTGTGTGGGTAAGTGCAGGATATGTGAGTTGGCGGGAATATGTGTGTGTGGGTGTTGGAAATGTGGTTGGGGGATGTGTGTTTGGCTGAGTGGTTGGGGGTGTGTGGGTGGGTGGTGGAGGATATGTGGGTGGGTGAGTGTTGGTAGGTTATGGGATGGGTGGAGGATGTGTGGTGTGGGTGGGGAGATGTGTGAAGGTGGGGGGATGTGTGGGTGGGTATGGATGGGTGGTTGCATGCATGTGTGCTTGGGTTTGTGTGTGGGTGAGTGGGTTGATGTGTGTGGTGGGATGTGTGGTGGGTGGGAGATGTGTGTGTGTGGGGGAGATGGTGTATGTGGGAGTGTGTGTGGGATGTGTGGGTTGGGGATGGGTGGATGGATGGGGTTCATGTATGTGCCTGTAGGGTATGTGTGTGGTTGGGTGGTGGATGTGTGTGTGGGGACACGCGGATGGATAGGGGATGGGTGGGTGGGTGGGGGATTTGTCTCATAACATGGTAACATGCATTGTTTATGCTTACAACATTCATTTGGCAATGTTTGTTTCCTATGTGAATGCACTATGCACTGATGAACGAAAGATGAGTGATTGGAAGGGCCGAATGTAAGACGGGCCTGCGTGCCCAATTTGTTACCCTTCGAAAATAAAGTCGTTCGTTCGTTCGCTTCGTTCGTTCATTCGTTCCTGTGGGCTAAATTCCATCATCATCATCATCATCATCATCATCAAGTGCCGTGCCAGCTGGCGTAGGCGTTCATGGCTCTCCACAGATCTCGGTCTTTGGTTTTCTGGATCAACTCTGCTGCTGATATTCCTCCATGCCACCGTCTCAATCCATCCGCATCATTTCTCTTGGTCTGCCTCTGCCTCTCTTCCCCTCGATCTTTCCAGTTGTTACGATGTTCTCCAATGCCTCTCTTCTCATCACATGACCGAAGAAAGATGTTTGTCTCTGTCTTATTGTTGTATATAATGTTCTAGTTTCATTAGCCTGTTTCAGGCAGTCATCGTTAGTTACTCTGGCAGTCCAAGGAATTCGCAACATTCGTCTCAGGAACCACATCTCTGTTGCTTCTAATTTCTTCTTACTTTTTTCATTTACATTCCAAGATTCACTGCCATACAGCAAAACTGGTTCTACATAGCATTTCAGCACTCTCTTTCTTACATTCAGTGATAGTGACTTATTGCACAAGATACTCTTCATTTTCTGAAATGCGGCTTTTGCCTGCGCTATTCTGCTCCTAATCTCTGTTGTACACCTTCCATCTGATGTTATAAATGCCCCTAGGTATCTAAAATTATCCACTTGGTTAAGGATTTTTCCTTCTATTTCTATGTCACATTTTGGTGTCTCCATTTTCTTTGATATTACCATTGTTACTGTTTTCTTGATATTCAAGGAGAGTCCTTTCCTTGCACTCTCTGTTACTACAACGTCTAATAATAGCTGTAGGTCTGTTGAATTATCCGCCACCAATACTGTGTCATCTGCATAGCGTATATTATTTATATTATAACCTCCAACTAGTATTCCTGGCATCTCTTTGATCTCTCTCATTATTACTTCGCTATACAGGGAGAAATGATCTGGTGACAAGACACACCCCTGTCGTACTCCTAGCTTTATCTGTTCGTAACTACCCTCTTTATTTCCCATTTTAATTGCTGCTACTTGGTTCCAGTAAACATTCTTTATTATTCTTAAATCTTTTCCATCAATGTTGATATCTTCCAACATTTTAATCAGTTCATCATGTTTTACTTTATCAAATGCCTTAGTATAATCTATGAAGCACAAATATATGTCTCTCTGTTTCTCTATTGACCTTTCTATTAGTGTCCGTAATGTATAAATTGCATTGTTTGTGCCCTTTCCTTCCACAAATCCATACTGTTCTTCACTAATTTCCATTTTTATTTTCTTTTTGTTTCTTCTCATTATGATTCTGATGCTCAATTCCATGCTACTAAATTCAGTTCATGGGTGAAGTTTTCTCGGAGAATTCAGGGGAGAACAATTTTTTAGACACGTTATGAGAATAAATAAATTGGAGAACTTTGTGACAACTACCACGATTGAGGGGAAAAGAACAAGGGGAAGACAGAGAAGCAAATATCTGGACGGCATGGCCATGTGGTATGGTTGAGACAAGAATACAGAGCTAATCCACAACTCTGGTGAGTGATTGAGATGGCGAAACATAACGTCCCATGCTTTTTGGCATGGCATATGATGATGATGATGATGATGATGATGATGATGATGATGATGATGATGATGATGATGATGATGATGATGATGATGATGATGATGATGTCAGCATACTTCAAAAAAATCCCCGTATTCGAGATGTTTCATTTTCGACAGACTTGACACCAATGTGTAATGTGGCTATTTTCCACATTGTATGTCCAGCTATTTGATTTTGTCAATCCCCACGCCAAATATTCTATTCATTCATTCAGTCAGTAGCATGTCCTTTGCAGAATTTCGCTCCCATAACCTTCCGGAACACCTCTATATCATAAGCAAGATGTCCCGCGACCGATACACACATCTGGAGATCCTCCTTCACATCTTGCACCCATCTTCTCTTTGGCTTTCCTCTTCCTCTCTTCCCAGTCATATATCATTTCATGATTGGTCTCTCCAAACTTTCGTGACGTTTTCAAGTGATCAAAATAGTTCAATTTTCGTTTTTTTTTTTTTTTGTTTTTTTTTTTGGGGGGGGGGGGGTGGTGGGGGAGTGTGTGGGGGGGGGGGGGGATTTTGTGGTCTTTAATAGCCAGCCTTCTTCAATATTCAGCTCTTGAAGTATGGGTGCATTTGTTGTTTTCTTTATCCAAGATATTCTTAGAACTCGTCTATAGCATTTATAAAATATATTCTTTAAATAACATTTATATTACGTCCTATGTAGGACGTCACTTTCGACTATCGATCTTTAGACAACGACGACATAAACCATATATTGCACGATTTCTTGCCTGGTATATTTTGTTGCATCTTTTCAGTTGTATACAGCAGAGTTGTATCATACAGATAGAATAAATGAGTAAAACTTTGGATGAAATACTAAGTGCATAGTCACTGACATTATTCTAACGTGTAGTATGTTATCACCACGAACATCTAATATTTAAAATGAAGTCCTTATGTTTGCATAGCCAGGCCTGGAATAGCATTATCGATGCTGCGAAGTAAGACAGGCAGGGAATCGTGCAATAAACTGTTCATGGCGTCTTTGTTTACATATCAGTTCTTAAACAGTGTCCTTAATGTCCTGTACACATCTTCTTATTGGTCGACTTGTGTCTCAAGCTATTAACAAATCAAGTGTCCTTAATGTCCTGAACACATCTTCTTATTGGTCGACTCGTGTCTCATGCTTTTAACAAATCAAGTGTCCTTAATGTCCTGAACACATCTTCTTATTGGTCGACTCGTGTCTCATGCTTTTAACAAATCAAGTGTCCTTAATGTCCTGAACACATCTTCTTATTGGTCAACTCGTGTCTCATGCTTTTAACAAAACAAGTGTCCTTAATGTCCTGTACACATCTTCTTATTGGTCAACTCGTGTCTCATGCTTTTAACAAAACAAGTGTCCTTAATGTCCTGTACACATCTTCTTATTGGTCAACTCGTGTCTCATGCTTTTAACAAAACAAGTGTCCTTAATGTCCTGTACACATCTTCTTATTGGTCAACTCGTGTCTCATGCTTTTAACAAAACAAGTGTCCTTAATGTCCTGTACACATCTTCTTATTGGTCAACTCGTGTCTCATGCTTTTAACAAAACAAGTGTCCTTAATGTCCTGTACACATCTTCTTATTGGTCAACTCGTGTCTCATGCTTTTAACAAAACAAGTGTCCTTAATGTCCTGTACACATCTTCTTATTGGTCAACTCGTGTCTCATGCTTTTAACAAAACAAGTGTCCTTAATGTCCTGTACACATCTTCTTATTGGTCAACTCGTGTCTCATGCTTTTAACAAAACAAGTGTCCTTAATGTCCTGTACACATCTTCTTATTGGTCAACTCGTGTCTCATGCTTTTAACAAAACAAGTGTCCTTAATGTCCTGTACACATATTCTTATTGGTCAACTCGTGTCTCATGCTTTTAACAAAACAAGTGTCCTTAATGTCCTGTACACATCTTCTTATTGGTCGACTCGTGTCTCAAGCTTTTAACAAATCAAGTGTCCTTAATGTCCTGTACACATCTTCTTATTGGTAGACTCGTGTCTCAAGCATTTAACAAATCAAATGTCCTTAATGTCCTGTACACATCTTCTTATTGCTCGACTCGTGTCTCAAGCTTTTAACAAATCAAGTGTCCTTAATGTCCTGTACACATCTTCTTATTGGTCGACTCGTGTCTCATGCTTTTAACAAAACAAGTATCCTTAATGTCCTGTACACATCTTCTTATTGGTCGACTCGTGTCTCATGCTTTTAACAAAACAAGTGTCCTTAATATCCCGTACACATCTTCTTATTGGTCGACTCGTGTCTCATGCTTTTAACAAAACAAGTGTCCTTAATGTCCTGTACACATCTTCTTATTGGTCGACTCGTGTCTCAAGCTTTTAACAAAACAAGTGTCCTTAATGTCCTGTACACATCTTCTTATTGGTCGACTCGTGTCTCATGCTTTTACCAAAACAAGTGTCCTTAATGTCCTGTACACATCTTCTTATTGGTCGACTCGTGTCTCATGCTTTTAATAAAACAACTGTCCTTAATGTCCTGTACAGATCTTCTTATTGGTCGACTCGTGTCTCATGCTTTTAACAAAACAAGTGTCCTTAATGTCCTGTACACATCTTCTTATTGGTCGACTCGTGTCTCATGCTTTTACCAAAACAAGTGTCCTTAATGTCCTGTACACATCTTCTTATTGGTCGACTCGTGTCTCATGCTTTTACCAAAACAAGTGTCCTTAATGTCCTGTACACATCTTCTTATTGGTCGACTCGTGTCTCATGCTTTTAACAAAACAAGTGTCCTTAATGTCCTGTACACATCTTCTTATTGGTCGACTCGTGTCTCATGCTTTTAACAAACCAAGTGTCCTTAATATCCTGTACACATCTTCTTATTGGTCGACTCGTGTCTCATGCTTTTAACAAAACAAGTGTCCTTAATGTCCTGTACACATCTTCTTATTGGTCGACTCGTGTCTCATGCTTTTAACAAAACAAGTGTCCTTAATGTCCTGTACACATCTTCTTATTGGTCGACTCGTGTCTCATGCTTTCAACAAAACAAGTGTCCTTAATGTCCTGTACACATCTTCTTATTGGTCGACTTGTGTCTCATGCTTTTAACAAAACAATTGTCCTTAATGTCCTGTACACATCTTCTTATTAGTTCAGTCGTGTTTTTTCTTCTAAGAA